>JADRCD010227409.1:0-22398 GCA_019843815.1 Montemys delectorum
TGCAGTGCAACAGGCCAGTACCTGAGATGTTAGTACCATCAACACAGAGGGACCACCTCATCCTGTGATGGAGCTAAGCATATGGTAAGGATACATATAAAGTTAGCCATTTAGATCCAACAGCTGTCACCTTAAAGTACCTTTCACTCCCAGCCTTTCATTTGACTAGCAAAGCCAGTGGGGTTAGACAGAATTAAACCTTAAGTAATAAAGGAAAATACTGATAGGAACAGAACAGAAATCAGGAGGCAGGCAACGATGGTGGAAAGTCAAGAAAAGCTTCAAATTGGCTGAAAAAAGCTGCTGCAGTTGGAAAAAGAGATCAAGAGCAAAGGGGAAGATTCGTTCTCTACATCAAGAATAATAGAGACTTTAGGAGGTGCTGTGAGTTGAATGTGTTTGACTCTCACTGGGAGGTGATGCTGTTTTGAGATTACAGAGATTACTTTTGGAAGTGGAGGCCTAGTGGGTGGTACTGGGCTCTATCAGAAAGCAGACCACACAAGCCATGAGGAGCAAGCCAGTAAGCAACACCCCTCTATGGCTTCTGCATCAGCTCCTGCCTCCAGGTTCCTAGACTGTTGGAGTATCTTCCCTGACTTCCATTCATGATGAACAGTGCTGTGGAAGTGTAAGTCAAATAAACTCTTTCCTCCCCAAGTTGCTTTGGTCATGGTGTTTCATAACAGCAAAAGAAGTCCTGTTGAAAACATTATTAACCAAAGCAGAAGTGAGCATGAGGAGAACTTAGAACTAAATAAATAGTTGTAATCTATTAAAGGAACTGGTGTCAAGCAAAACAGCCTCGAAACACAGAGACTCCAGACTTGGAGAGAGATTACAAATTGTAGTCTCTTTCAGAAAATACAAGACAAAGGAAAACATTTTGTTTGTGAGCCCAGCTATGTTTCCTAACAAATATTTAACAAGCAGCTCTCCAGGACAGGAAGGCATGATCTGTAGCATGTTCATGGCATTTGCTTGCACGTGCATTCAGGGCTGCATTGGTGGCACATAGGTGGTGGGGGCCACATGACTGGCTAGTTGACTCCTGTGTAATATCAAGGCCAGCAGAACTTGACTCCAAAGCTAACAAAGATATTACAAGTAAGAAGAACAACAAACCAAATGGTTTTTGTTTGTTTTGTTTTGTTTGTTTGTTTGTTTACAAATAGAGACATGAGAATCCTTCACAAACTATTAACAGGACAATGCCCAAGGACTGTCTCCCTGGAATGACTCAAGTTGGGTCAATGCTCAAAAGTCAATTATTTATTTATTTAATCATATTAATAGATCAAGGCAGAGATTCATGACTGTCTAAATAGATATAAACCAAATATAAAATCACCATTTTTAACACATTCTCATAATAAAAGTCTATTTACAAGCTGACATTAAAGGGAAGTTAATGAGATAAGAGACAAACACTGAAAACCCACAGTTTTTCTCTAAGACATGAAGATACTCAATATAATTTTTCTGACTTTGAGATAAGCAATAAGCCCCTGGGAAGGAAACACACACACACACACACACACACACACACACACACACACACACACACACACACACATTACCACTTTAGAAAAAAAGAGGAAGCTGTAGAGATGGTTCAGTTGTTAAGAGCAGGGTCTGCTCTTCCAGAGGACATTGGTTCGAGTCCCAGAACACTGTATAGTGGGTTACAACCATCTGTAACTCCAGTCCCAGGGTGTCTGACACCCTCTTCTGGCCTCCATAGGCACCAGACATGCATGTGATATACAAACATACATGAGACAAGACACTTATAAACATAAAAACAAATAATTTTAACTGTACAAAGGGGCTAGGGGAAACAGCTCAATGGCTAAAAGCATGCATTGCCTTTGCAGAGGGCTTGGTTCAATTCCCAGCACCCACATCAGGTGGCTGGCAACCATCTATAACTCCAGATCCAGTGCATATGTGTAATATGTGTGTGGTGTATGTACATGTAGGTACTTGTACTTGTACATGCATATGGAGGACAAAGAAGGACATTAGGTAGCTTTTTCTTTTACTCTCTGCCTTATTTCCTGAGACAGAGTCTCTCACTGAACCTGGAGACAGACTGAAGGCCACCTAGCCCATTCTCTTACCTGCTGAATATGTACAGAGTTATAAGCATGTGTTCATTCACACTCAGCTTCTTAAAACATGAGTACTGGAGATTCAAACTCAGTTTGGCTTCCTTGTGCAGTAGGCACTCTTACCCACAAGCCACCACCTCAGCCCATAAAAGCTTGCCAACGGTATCTTTATGAAAACCAAAAGACATGTCTAAGGTTAGGAGAAGCATTCACCTAGATCTGCTGAAAGACCTGTCTCCATAGCACCGTGGCCCGTTTCTGCAAAGTAGAGCAGAGTCTTAGCCAGACACTGACCCAGCAGGCACAGGAAAAGCTGGTTAAGTCTGTCAGTCTCCAGTGAGATGCTCATTAGAGAAATGGGATGCTGTCACTACCTTCTGCGTGGTACAGCCTGGAAAGGACTGGTGCACCCTAGACCTCTTATGGACAAGCAGACTCTAGAGCATTGTCTCAGGATGAGCATGTGATATGGTTCCATTATAACAAGTACTTTTCTCATAAAACCAGACTTCTCCCATTCTTGTCATCCAGAGAATCATTGGTCAAGCAAGAGAAACGTGAATGAGTGTCAGAGGACTGCTTGGCAATTTCCAGGAAATAAACATTGAATTCTCACGCATCATGATGGCTCTCTGGGACACTGTGCTGGAGAAAGGAACCAGACACAGAGCACATTTAATGAAGTTCTAGAACACAAAGGTGACGTTCTAGAAGCAAACTGCACTGGCAAAATAAAACAAATCCAGAAAGTGGCTGCCTGCTGCTGTCCAGCGCTGGCTAAGAAGAGGCACAAGGGCGTATTCTGAGTGCTCATGAATTTCTCAAGTGCACAGGTCTGTAAACCCTCAGCTACACCTTCTGTGTCTGTGCATGAAGCAGACAGAACATGGAATGGAATTGCTGGGTGGTGTGGTGGGTGCACAGACTCCCATTTATTAGAGGACTGTGATGGTTAAGAGAGTCAGCTTGACAGGATGGAGAATTCTGTAGGCGACAGTCTCCTGGGCATGCCAGTGAGGGGGTTTCTAGACTGTATTAGTTGTTCAGGTGTATACCCACCTGAAATAAATGTTGGTGGCATCATTCTATGGACTGGGCTCCTAAGCCAAATGAGAAGGAAGTCATGGTCGAAGTACCAGCATATCCTCCACGCCTGCTTCCTGACTGAAGATGTTGTGATCAGATACCCCATTCTTGCTGCCACATTTTCCCAACCACGATGAACTCTATCTCCTCCAACTGAGAGCCCAAATTAACCCTTTCTCCCTTAGGCTGCTTCTTGTCTGGTCGCAACAGTGTGAACAATGACTAATCCACAGACAATATCATTATTCATCACCCACGGCAATGGCTTAAAAGTTCTACCTGCCCACGTATGTGTGCACAGTCTCTTATACATAGCTATTGTGATGAGTGTGTAATGGCATCTCACCCTGATACGCAACTCTGGCTTGCCAGAGCAGATGGACCATTGGGTCAGCAGTAGAGGTACCAGGCAGGAAACCAGCTGTTGGGACCTGAATGGGACCTACCTTCAGCTAAACTCAGGCTGCTGGCCTGTCAGCTTTGGGCACATGTGTGTGTTAAGCTAATTACAACTATGCTATTAAATCCGAGAAGACAGCACCGGTGGCACCAGGCCTGTTGCAAGGCAGTTATTCTTAGCAAGCTATGGCTGAAGAAATAGCTATGGAGATAGGGTTCTTGTAGAAGGGAGGAGACAGAGGGCAGCTCCTCTCAGTAGACGGCTCCAGAGTACTGCTTCTCCACAGGCAAGGTGAAACCTTGGAGGAGAGCGACCTTCACACCTCTTGATGACTATGTGGCCACAAGTGTGTTAGTTGAACACACTTTCTCTGTGACTTGAAAGGTGGGCAGGGTGTGCTGCTAAGGAGGTGCTGAGCTGCCTCACACCACCCTCCAGTGCATTTTGGATCCCCGTGGCTGTGCTGTGGAAGGTGACTCTGGGAGACACAGGTGTGAGCCTGTGTGTGGGTCGATGGTTCCTCTGCTTCCCTTCCTCTGTCAAGGCTATAGTCACTGCTTCTGCCTTGCTGTGCAAACAGATTTAAAATTCGCTGTTATGACAATGAGGCTTTTTAATCACTTTGAATGCAAGATGAAACGATACCAGAATAACAGTTGCCACGCCGCGCGCCCAGATTACAGGCGGCAGAAGGGCCTCTCATGACACATGCTGAGACGAGCTCAGCGTCTTACTTGCCTGGAACAAAGCAATGCCTGCTGTCACTTAAAAAAAAAAAAAACTTGTTATTTTGAAATAATGATAGATTCACAGGAGGCTGAGGACAGACGGCACAGGGATGTCCGCTCGTATCTCACCCCAGTCCCTCAGTATTGCTTCTTATGAAATTGTGATCCCACACCACACCTTGCATGTGATATCCCTCTAGTGACATATCTATCCTTTCTACATGATAACCATCACCAGTAAGACCAGAGCTGCCCCATAGCTGTCAGGCTTTCCTCAGCAATCCCTGCCATCCCTAAACATCCCTCACAGACACATCAGGTCCCTTGGGTACTTATGTGTCCCCCAACTCTGTGTAGTAAGCATTATGAGGCGGGGAGGCAGATCTGGTCTGTGTTCAGGCTTCTAAGAACAAGTTTTTCCCCTCAGGAAGCCGTCTAAGGTCCCTTCTTGCTCTGTAGCAATGACCACTGTCTCCACAGCTGAGTGGGGCCTACAAAGTGCTATGCCACGATTTTTTTAGTCATCACCTACGCAGGGCATTGTTCCTAGTTTCTGGCTACTAATGACATAACTGCCAGGACTGGCTGAACACGTTTCCATTTCTCTGAATAAAAATTCAGAACTGCAGCTGCTGGGCAGCTCCAGTGCACACACTTGCTTTGGTTTTCTGCAGCGGTGGGACCATTCTCATTCCCACTGACACTGTATGGGTAGCCACCCATCTTACCACCTTGCTGCTTTCTTGAGCTGACTGTCAGCTCACACTTCTACTGGGATTCTAGGTGTATGCTACCAGACTTGGATCCACCTATGTTTCTACCTCAGCCACTGAGATTGGGGCAAGTGGAGATTCCCTATGGTCTTACTTCTATTCCCTGATGGCCAATGCTGATGTCCTTAGGGCACCGTGTTTTTCCTTTTGAGTGGAATGACTCTTTAATGGCTTTCTCCTCTTCCCCATTGCTCTTCACTATTGAGCTTTGAGAGTTCTGAATGTCTGTTAAGTCCTTCACAGATACATGCTTTGCTAATGTTTTCTCTCTGTCAGTAGTTTGTCTTTTTATCCTCTTAATAGTCTTTAACTTAAACTAATTTCTTTAACTAACTTTAGTTATTTCCACTGCAGCTAATGAGACTGCAGGAATTTCCAGGCTATAAATGTAAGGTGTTTGCCGGGATGGTCATCCTTCCAACTTGGTTTCCCTGGTAACCTGGCTCCCATGAGCTCAATTGATTCAAGGTAGGTGCTAGTGTCTCAAGTTCAGATGCAGTTGTTTTCTCCAGGAGACTTGACCTAACAGAAGGACATGTTGGGCAGAATGACCCCGCTACAGCTCAGCATCAGAAGTTCCTCAAGCATAAGGCACACCTGCCTTTACTTGTGGGAGACTGTGATACTGAGACAGTAGCTGGGAGCTAGCTGGGAGCTTATAGAGAATAGAGGTGACTGTACCAGATTCAGACCCAGGCAAGGGCCATGAGGGTTGGAGGTAGAAATATTTTGTGCTTTGCTCCAGAAGCCCTATGGGGACTACCGTGGGTCTCTTTCCCATCCGTTATCATATTAGTTCTGTCAAAGGCCAATTGCCACATGCCTTTTTGAAGGTGTGCAGGGAGCATATCCCTAAGACCTTGGCTGAGGAGACCCAAATGGGCCTGACACTCTAATTCTGAGCCCTCATCTCTGCATGGTGAAAGTAAGGTGGGCTTATGTCGCCTATGAAGGCATCTAGCTGTGATGGCCTAATTTCAAAATCAGCTCTGCTATCCTTAGCATGAATGTGAGCACCAGTGTACACAGTGACAGTGTATAGCTGTGCCTTCCTGTGATGCTAGATACACACTGTTCTTCTGACCATGACTATTGGCTCTGTCCTAGTTAGGGTTTTACTGCTGTGAGCAGACACCATGACCACGGCAATTCTTATAAGGACAACATTTTATTGGGGCTGGCTTACAGGTTCAGAGGTTCAGTCCAGTATCATCAAGGAGAGGACATGGCAGCGTCCAGGCAGGCATGAGGTAGGAGGAGCTTAGAGTTCTATATCTTCATCTGAAGGCTGATAGCAGAATACTGGCTTCCAGGCAGCAAAGATGAGGGTCTTAAAGCCCACATCCACAGTTACAAACCTATTACAACTGGGCCACACTTTCTAATAGTGCCACTCCCTGGGCTGAGCATACACAAACCATAACAGGCTCCCATTGACGAGGCATCAGGAGAAATCAGGAGAGCAATGTGTCTTATCACAGAGAGGAAGACCAGTTTTCTTCTGTAAGCAATTTAATTTTCATTATATTTAAATTTTTATTTCTGTCTGTGGGTTTGTGTATGCCACATTGTATGTGTAGATGTCATAGGACAACTTGTACAAGATGGTTTTCCCCCTTTACCCTGTGGGTCCTGGAGATCAAACCCTGATGGCAAGCACATTTACCTGCTGAGCCATCTTGCCAGCCTTATTTTTAACATCTCTGGAACAGCAGCTCAGAGAATCCAGGCGCAGCACTGGGTGGGTATGTAAAATGGTGCAGCCGCTTTGCAAAAGGTCATGGATCCCCAAAAGATTAAAAATGGGAACATCACATAACACCACAGTTGCATGATGATTACAACAAGGTTTCTTGGAAGAGCCAATGGGTGGAAACAGCCCAAATGTCCATCTGATGATGTGTGGATAGATGTGAAGAGGAATGTTGTTCTTTCATAAAGAGGCATGGGCTACTGCCATGTGGCATAAGCCTCTAAGACATGAGGTTGTATAAAAGAAAGCAGAAGCAGAAGGTCGCACATCAGGGTTGGGAGACAGCTTAGTGGGTAAGGGAATTTGCTCTGTGAGCACTAAAACTTGAGTTCGAGTTCCCAGCATGAATGTAAGCAGCCAGGCATTGCTGTGATTGCCTGGAGCCCTAGTGCTGGGGAGCAGGGACAGGCAGATCCTGAGAGTTCCCTGGCCAGCCAGCTCAGTTGAAATGGTTAGCTTCTGATTCTATGAAAGGCTGTGTCCCAAGGCGGTAAAAAACAGACACCTGACATCCTGTTTTGGCCTCAGCATGTATATTACACACTTATACAGCACAACACACATGTACACCATAGTCACACAAATTAGGCCATACATCCTGATAGTCCACAGACACAGAGCATACAAAGCTGCACTCACAGAAACAGACCATGGAATACCCCCTTGCCCCTTCCAGCTTTTGGGGGCGCCGTAAGAAAATGCTACTGCAGGGTGCAAGATTCTCCAGTGCTGCCTGAGCCCTGGACTGCTCTGAGGCCACCTGAACCTAACTGCCCTTGGGAGTTGGAGGTGAGGTGATGCAGAGTCAACGACACAGACTCCAGGAGCAGGTGAGAAAAGCTCATCTGAGCACTGCTGCAAGCTCCTTTAACACCCTCTATGTGCGCCCCATTGGTCCAAAGTAAGCAGCTCTTCTAAACAGCAGTTCCTGACTGGCTACCATTGTCTGTACCAGCAATCCTTGGTCTCTCAGGCAGTTCTCAGTTAGGTCCTTCTGCAGGAGATGCTTTCGCTGGCACAGTGCTTTGGCAGCCCCTGTGTTTATATAGAGGCAGCCTCCTACCTCTCACCGTTCCTGCTACACTCCAGATCTAGAGTTCACCAAGTCTGCTTGTCCCCCAGCCAGGATTTCCCAGGCTCCATGACTGATGAGTGAACTCCTCTTCTTTGCATCTCTGTGTCCTCTGCAGAATAGAGGAGAGAGCCCTCTGGTCAAGCCAGGACACTATCCACGAGGGTCCTGAAAATTGTCACTGACTTGACTGACTCCCTCTCCAGCCCAGTTCATTGAGGCCTTAGCCACGAACTTTAGACAGGCCCTGGAGAGAAGAATCAAGTAGGCCCTCTGTACTCACTAGTGAACTCACCTTCAGCATTAGGTTTGGACCAGAGAGGAAGGGCTGTGGAGAGTCTCACCATCCCTCATGGCCCTTACTCTGCTGCCCTCCCAGTGGCTTCTCAGGAGAATCACCTTCAGAGGTGGGAGGAGGTTAGAGATTCTCATAGATTTCCTACAAAGGCAGGCTGTATCTAGACCTTGACCTCCCAGCTGAGCAAAAGGTGCAGATGGCCAGAGTATAGCTGAGATGTCCAGAGACTCTGCTGTGAGCCCTAAGCACAAATCCTTCCTCCCTGGGCAAAACCATGGTGTGGGGTCCTCTACAGTGTTGCCAAGTGGCACAAAAGGACACGTGCCAGAAACAAAGGGCCCAGGGAGTGGATGGCGGCAACAATGAGGGGAGCAGCCTCCCACTTGGCAGAGAAGAAAAACAAATGTGCCTGAGAGCATGTGGGGCATTCTGACATCCAGCCTTACCCCTCCTACATCCTGTCCTTGGTCTGTGTGCTGCCATGCAGCATGGCATTCATAAGGAACTGTCACACAGTGCTAACCTTATGGGTACACTCACCAACTCGGCAAGAACACACACTGAGGCTCAAACTATGGCGGAAGGAGCCAAAGGACCAACCTAGTGTACAGCTGCCAACACTCCAGCCAGTGGAATCTTCAGGGCCCCACCTCCAGGCTGGATTCATGAGGAAAGCCCAGGAGCCCACACTTTGCTCTTTGTTGTTCTTCTTCTTCTTTGTTTGTTTGTTTTGTTTTTGTGGTACATTTATTTGGGGGCTCCTAGAGAAACATTTAAATGAGGATATAGACCCTATATATTATGGCACAAGCAGCCCTAAGCTGTCTGGGTGGTGGCATATCTATAGCTAAGTTCAGTTGGGCTCAGATAAGGTTGGAGACCTTGTGTGCTAGTAGCCAGCATTGTTGTACAGGTCACAGAGATACTGCCTACTGGGGTATGCTAGGGTCAATTCTCACCCCAGTTAGGCTCTTACTTCTGAACATGCACAGTTCTGGAGATGTGTCCTTTATCCACGTCCTTGGAGTAGAAATCAGTAGGATTCTATGGAGTTAGGGGAAAGTGTCTAAGTGCATGCACGTGAGCTTGTGTGCAGGTGTCCGAGTCCACACACATGAAGATGTGAAGGTGCCTGAGTGCATGTGTGTGTGTGTGTGTGTGTGTGTGTGTGTGTGTGTGAGCATGAGCACATGTGTGTAAATGCACATGTAAGCCTGGGTATGTAAGCATGTGAGCATGCAGATGCCACTGTGAGTGAATGTTTGTGCATGAGTGTCCACACAAGCCCCAGCAGACCCTCTATCCTCCCCTCTGCCTCTCTTTAGGGTATAGCAGACACAGCTTGGAAGAGGCGTATTGACAAGGATCAAAGTGTCCCACGCATTCTCAGGAAGCAAAGTCTGTGTGGTTGATACACAAGTGGGGCTCCAGGCTCTTTGGAGGACAAGCAGAAAACCCTTTTTATGCCTGAGAGCCCCACTGATGTGCACTGGAAGGAGAAGGCATTTGTCACCCATTGCCACATGGCAGGGTCATATACTCTTCAACAAAGGGCAGAACCAAAGCGTTGCTAGACATTAATTAGGCTTAACTACCAGGTGCATCTTTAGACTCTGGTTACTTTTCACATTGTAGCACAAACCAGTCTGTGAAGCTTGTGGGTGGAGATGCTGCACAGTGTCTCCAGCATCAGCATTGATCCACTGGAGTTGCTTCTCTAGGGACTAGAGGGGGCTTCTGAGGCCAGCCATTCCTGCCCCATGCGGTCTACATGGGACCAGCCACAGGCTAGGCTTAGTTTCCCTTTCGGCTTTGATCTCTAACCAGACCCTCTTCCTGTAGTGCTAAACAAATTGCCTCCTTGATGCCAGTAAGCATCTTTGTAAAGAATGATATTGAGCCCCTAGGGGGAAAGTACCACAAGAACATACCTGCTCTCCACATGCACCCAGACAGCTGTGGTCTTGACCATTAACCCTGAGATTTGACTCTGAGAACGGTACGCAATGCTTTAGTTATCCCAAAATAAACATACATCTGGGAGCGATGGTGCTTATGACTGTCATGGTGGTCTCTGTCTCTTGCTTCAGGCATACCCTGTCCCAAATGTGAACTCCTGTTCATGGTTAACACCTTTAAATACTGCTGTGTGGTACTTTCTTTCTTTCTTTCTTTCTTTCTTTCTTTCTTTCTTTCTTTCTTTCTTTCTTTTCCCTTTTTTCTTTTTTTTTTTTAAAGATTTATTTATTTTATGTATATGAGTACACTATAGCTGTCTTCAGACACACCAGAAGAGGGCATCAGATCTCATTACGGATGATTGTGAGCCACCATGTGGTTGCTGGGAATTGAACTGAGGACCTTTAGAAGAGCAGTCAGTGCTCTGAACCATCTCTCCAGCCCACTTAATACTTTCTTTGCATGTTTTGTAACACAATAACTACTGGGCTAGTTTTCCCAAAATAAAGATGGAGGAATGAAGATGCAGAGCAACCTTGAAACTACAGCCTGCAATCCCTACCTGCAGGTACAGGTTCTGTCACTTCTGAGCTGCTGTGACCTGCAGCTAGCCTCTTTTGCTGTGTAGGCAAGAGTCCTGTCTCTTGTTGGCTGGCCTCTGCTCACCCTGAGTATCAGGGGAGGGAGGATGAGGGTGATAACTAGCTTGTTTGGGAGGAGGGGGTCCTCAGTTTGCATTTCAATGGTTTCTTATTAATCCACCTGCATGTACATGAGTGTAAGTGTGCACATGCATGAGTGTGCGCGTGCATACACACACACACACACACACCAACACACACACTCCATTTCTATGCTGTGCAAGGCATAATTTCAGCAGCTTCAGAAATAAAAGGGGACAAAGGGTATTGTTCTTCCCAAGCTACAGATGTTTACTCTGCCCCCCTCTATTTCCACTTCTGTCTAGTCAGTGACGACATAAACACGGCGTGTCTCCTCGGTGTCTCCAAAGGGCTTTGTTTTCTGGGACAGGAGCCTATTATGATGTCACACGGCGGGACAGTAATGACGCCCCCGTGAGACAATGGGGAGACCTATTGTGAGGCAGGCAAAGGAGGAGGCTGCAAAGGAGGGGGAGGGGAGCAGAGTCTTTTGGAGGAGAGAGAAAGAAAGGCTGGGGGTGGACAAAATATCCCACTGACCACATGCTTGGTGACAGGGGGTCGCTGAGGGAGGAGGTGGGCTGAAAGACTGGGCATCAGCAGCCTTTGGCTCCTCCTCTTGAGACAGGGTGTCAGGTGGGGATTCGTGCTGCACAGCTGCTTTGGGCACCCCGGGAATCCACTCAGCAGGTGGGGTGGAGACGGGGCTGGGTGAAGACCCACAGCAGCCACATGGGCAGGCAAGTGGCAGTCTTTTGTGGAGACTTTCAGGAGATTCCAGGATGATTGTAATACGAGATCTTTTCTTTGTGGGTGCAGAAACAATCTGAAAAGGGGAAAAAAAAATGAAACTTCCGCATAAGACCAAAGCCTTGCAAGAGGAAGATGGCCACATGCTGTGTGGTACAGAATAGGGTATGGATTAGCTCCCACCACAAGCCAGTGAGAAGAGGCACCAATCAGCAGGAAGAACAAGGAAAAGAGAAGATGGAGAATCAGGCAGACGGGTAGAAACTTACAGAGACCCAAAATAACCTGCAGCACTAGTGCAGAAATGCTAGGGCTTTTCACATCTGAGAGAATATACAGGAAGCAATGAAGGAAAAAAAAGTATCCGGAATACCATTTACAATGTCATTCAGATATAAAGCATAGAGCTAATACAACAAACAGCATATTAGTAGAAAATACCAGCAGACCACCCAAAAAAAAGGCAGCAAAAAAAATCCTGGGTATAAAGGGCGAGAGATTATATTGTGGCCAGACTTAACTGTAGATGGAGATCAATAGCAAAAGCCCAATGGACACATATAATTGCGGAAAGGGTTTATGAAGGCTATTCTTGATTCTACAATCCAGGGCACACCCGAGAGAGATATTCTGTCTGGTCTGAAGTGGGTGAGTCCAGTTCTAGTCCAGACCTTTGAGACAGGAAGACATCTCTGATCCAGATCTTGAGTCGGAAAGACACACCTTTAATCCGGCCGCACCTTCAGCTGGAAGCTTACATAAGGACATGGAAAGAGAAGCTTTTGCTTTTCGACTGCTTGCCCCTGCCTTGCTGACGAGCCCATTCCCTCACTGGCATTGGAGCCTATTTCCTCTGGATTCTAGTGTGTACAGAAGACCAACAACTACTAGGTTCTTGAACTTTCTCTTCACAGCCAGCGATTGTTGGTTTAGTTGAACTGCAGCCTGTAAATCATTCTAATAAATTAAATTGCCTCTATATCTATTTACTAGAATATTATACATACATATATACACATTCATTTCATATGCATGTTTATTAACCCTGACTAATGCAGGGAAGTAAGATATATAGAGGAAACAGATACCTTGAAAATCAATTTTTAAATGATTGTTAGACTATGGAGAGTAGCTGGAGGACCAGATGAATATCCACACCAGTGGGTGAGCAGAGATACTATGAAGCCACAGTGATTGAGAATCTAAGGGCCCTTGAGGGTGGATTAGACAGGCAGAAATGGAGAGGGACATTCAGGTGATCAGGAGTATGCTCAAGAACATGGAGAAGGACCCAAAACACCCGTGCCATAATCTCAGAGGAAAGGGTGGACTCCATTGTGCTGGTCCCATGTGGGAAGCAAGTTAAACTGACCTATTCAACCCCCCAAATCCTCTTTAGGGATTTGATTCAGCCAAATATGACAGTGAATCCAAAGCACCCAGAGATGATGTGGAAGGTCTTCTCCGCATGTTGAGAGGGACAGAGTGGTGACCATAGTAAAGAGACCATGGCCAAAGACATCTCGAGAAGCAAACAACTGTATTTCAAAAACCTCAGGGGAGAGTGAGCATGGAGGTCTACACTAGTGTTTCCAACTACTAGAAAAGCTGAGGCACAGGGTTGTGTGAATTCAGGAGTTTGTAGCCTGGACAATAGAGCAAGACACTGTCTGGAAGAAGGAGGGAGAGGAAGAAAGAAAGAAGCTCACAGAGTTGGGATCGAGAACAGAAAGACTAGAAGTCAGGAGGGTGACACCATAGGAAACTGAGCAAAGTGGAGGGCACATCTCCTCAGGAAGAGACTGGGCATGATGAGGGTGGAAGAATTCTGGGTGGAAGAACCCGCCACTCTCACAAAACTAGGTCTGATAACACTCCATTTTGCATGTGGGGGAGAACTCAAAGGGCCAGTGATATGGATCACAGGCCCCTCTCCTACCATAAGCAGCCCAGGCCACTGTAAGTAATCCTAGTTAAGTGTACTAACTCACTAAGCTGGGTGAGATTGCTTCCTGGGTTCTCACTGGTGTCTTATTTGGGGTTAATAGGTTTGTTCATGTGTGTGGTGGGTGAATAAAAGCTGTCCCCCATAGGCTCATGTATTTGCACACTTCATCCTGTTGCTGATGACTTTTGAGGATGTTACAGAACCTCCAAATAGTATAACTACTTTTTTTTAATTCAGTGATCTTTTGGCTCCTCTGTCATAAAGGCTCCTGTTCCCCTTGTTTGGACTGGGCACAGTAATTGGGGATCTTAAATTGAAAGGCAGTTTTCTGCTCCATTTATGGTATGCTTTGGTGCACATGTGTTCAAATGCACATAAATGTGAATGGCGCCTGTTAATGTGGAGCATGCACATGTGTGTGTGTGAGAGAGAGCTTGGAGGTAACAGACACATGGAAGGGAACCAGAGCCAGTTCATTTGAGGATGCTCCAGCCCTGGCCAGCAGAGCTTTCCCGCTCTGACTTTCCTCTTGATGACTGATCTGAGCTAGCTGCTTCCATGTGTGATCCATTTTTCTTGACCTTAGAGATCTTGGGACCCTTGACTTCTCCCCAGCTTAATCTCACTCCTCTTCACTCCCAAAGGCTCCAACTCAAACAGACATGCTTGCCTGTGCTCTCCTCAGGCTGTTATCGTCCCTATTTTTGCGAGAGAGGATCAGCCTCCCAGTGTGGCCTTTCTATTGTTCAACCTCACTTGAGACATGGGAAGTAGGGCAGCCATGAGACCTCTCTGCTGCTGTCATCCTGAGCCAGCAGAGGGGATAGGGCTGTGCTTCTGCCAGAAAAAAAAAAAACCTCCCCTCTTCAGCCTCCCCTTACCCCAACCCTGACCAAGGGTGAATGCTCTGGAGGGCTGCTTTGGCTGACAGATGATTTACAGGTGTCTGGCCGACAGAAGCTTCTACCTCATGCATTTCTATCGGCTAGTTTAACTCCACGGCACAGCTGATCATGGAAGGAAATGGCTGCACCATAAATCTGAGCCAGGTTTTTATCTGCTTTGAAATTTGTCTGCTTCATGTCGCCTCCATTAACACACAACACCAGGCTTTTACTCCCCTCATCTGATGCTCCCCCCCCCCCACATTTGAGCAATACATGGCACACTCACGAAGATCACACATATGGAAACAACGTATCCACTTCAATGAGCTCAGAGCACACTATGCACATGCTCACACATGATCTATGTACCACAGTGTATACTGTTCAGGTTCTGGGCACACAGAGCCAGACCCTGTTCTCATCTCTGGTTCACTGTCTGCTAAGGAACGGAGGTGAAACACTCAAGCAGAAATGCTGTGTCAACCATGTTAGCCATTCGAAGCATAGTGGCTGAGGATCGATGGCTTCCTATGCAGTGGTAAGCTGAGCAGTGAGCTGTTAATTGCTCCCAGCAGACATACTTCCCAGGACAACATTGTTTTATGAAGGTGGTCAGATTGGGAGAGCCATGTGTGGAGGGGATGTGACCACAGTTCCCAGCACTATCTGGAGGCCCACATGCCCTTCTCTGTTCCATTACATCATAAACTCACAAGGACCCCCACATCCCTTAATGCAGGGCCACCAGCACTGCCACAGTGACAGTCACCAGTCTCCAAATGCATTTCGTAGGGAGGACAAACAGATCTCAGCTGCCTTTTCACTGGACAATGGGATTCCTGCTTCGGTGTGGCAACAAGGCCCCAGAGAACACAGAACCAAGAAGTAAGACTTCTGTGGGGATGTGTGCACATTGATGCATCCAAACACACATGGCTGGTATATGAATGTGTCTGCATTGAACACACTGATCAGACATACATGTGTTTATGTACATATGGGTGCCTATAGTGGGTGCATATATACATGTGTGGGTGTACACATATGTATATCTGTATGCATGTGTATAGTGCATGTTCACATGTGTATATATGCATGTATTCACATGGCATTCCCTATCTATGGTTGTATGAGCATAAGACAGGTGTTTTCTACTACTTGAGGACTTTCTTTTTTTCTTTTTTCTTTTTGGTTTTTCGAGACAGGGTTTCTCTGTGTAGCCCCGGCTGTCCTGGAACTCACTCTGTAGACCAGGCTGGCCTCGAACTCAGAAATCCACCTGCCTCTGCCTCCCAAGTGCTGGGATTAAAGGTGTGTGCCACCACTGCCCAGTGAGGACTTTCTTAAATAAATAAGTAAATAAATAAATAAATAAATAATGGCAATAAACATAACCATTAAATTGCAACAGCATGGATGCTGCTGGAGTCTGTGAGGTGGGTGAGGAATAATAGCCCTAGGTCTGGCCTGAGCATTGAGCCCCAAGCAGCAGGGCGCTTATAGTGTCCTTATGAAAGAGTTTCGCCAGGGTGCAGTGGCACTCACCATTAATCCCAGCCCTTGAGAGTAGAGGCAGGCAGATCTCTATGAGACACACACACACACACACACACACACACACACACACACACACACACAGAGAGAGAGAGAGAGAGAGAGAGAGAGAGAGAGAGAGAGAGCGAGAGAGATTAACTGAGCTTGTAAATAGGAGGCAGAGAGGATACAAGAAATGATGTCTTTTCAAACATCAAAACCTCAGTAACACACCTTTTCCCACAAGGCCACACCTCTTAATACTTTCCAAACAGTTCTGCCAACTGGAGACCAAGTATTCAAACATGTGAGCCTATGTGGTCCATTCTCATGAAACCACCACAACCACCACATATCTCAAATAACAGCTATAAAGAAATGGGGAACACGCTGCCATCCTCCTATGGCCCATTATGAAGATGTGGTGAGGCTAGACCCTGTAGGAGGGAGAGGTTCGAATAGCATATTGTGTGACCATCCCTACACTCTCCTGCAGAATTCAGATGTTTCATATCTAGACACTGATATGCAAGCCTGGCTTCAGTGTTTGGAAACCTAGGCTCCAGGAGCCACACATACAGAGCAGGCAACAGTCAGGAGAAAATATTGGCCTCTTGCCAGGGGGCTCTAAGCCACTCCAATATCTGTCCTTGCTCAGTGAGAACTGTAAATATGTGATTGACTCACAAGCCTGTCCAAGACCCCATTAAGCTGGACCTGGAGCTGTAGAGGGGCCAGTGGCCTAAATCATGGTTTGCACCATCTATCTTCCTACCTGGGTCTTCTGTGCCTTGGAGCACTCACCTGTTCCCACACATTCCCTGACCATCTATCTTGTCAAGATATTCCCAGAGGCAAGAAGAGGCCACAGTGGGAAACTCGGGATGATGAACACATCTTAAGTACCAGTGATAGAGATGTGCTTGAGGGATGGTTGATGGGTTTGAAGAGTCTTAAATGGAAGTCATACCAAAGCATAATGCCCTCCATGCAGCTAAAAGCCGCAGAGTAACTTATGCATTGGGCTGACTGGACACTCTCAAGAGCATTAACTTCTGCAGGTCTTGAAATCATGGTGCTATTTCTGCCATTGAAGGAAAGACCTTGATCCAGAGTGGGGTCCTCAAGGTGAGAGCAGACAGGAGTCCAGCTGGGCAGAGGCTAACGGAGGAGTCTTATGTGTCCTTAGGCATAGAGCCAGGCAATTCTCTCTGGTGGCTCAGCTTCCCCTGTGATAGCACAGATGTACGTGGATGCCAGTGATTGAGAGGTAGCTGGAAGAGAGGATAGACTGGCCAGTGCTGAGCCAGTATAGAAAGTCCCAAGTTTACCTTGGCCAGCCCAGGCTGTGAGATCAATTCTCTAGCAGGTGGCTGCATCAGGAAAAGCAGAAAACTATATCACTAAGACATAGTTGTTAGTGGACATCTTGACGTTAGAGCAGCAAACACCACATATGTGAAGGAAAGGCCAGCCAGCAAGGGGATGAGGAGTGCAGGCCAGACTCCAGCATGGATGATCTTGCTAATGGAGCTGAACCCACATTACAGCCCCCCTAGGAAGAAGGGTAGAGCAGGAGTAAGAAGTCTGGCTAGCCTAGCCTGGACATAGAGCAAAGCTGTCTTAGGCTCTGCCCCGTAAGTCTCTCCCTTTTGTGTTTCTGGGCATCAGATCCCAATCCAGCAGTTGCTTGTACCTTCCACAGCTTCAGGGAGATCAATACCTTCTTCCAACATCCATGAGTAGGGGGAGAGGTGCTCAGTGTGGAAACCCAACATAGGGTATATAATATAGGCTTACTGCAGTGTCTTGCTTGGTGTTCAGAAGTTCTTTGCAGAGCCTGCCCCACCACCACCTCCGTGCCCATCACCCATCAGACCCTTGTGCTCTAACAGTCAAGGCTGCAGTAGTAATAGTCAGAGGGATCTGATCCTGGTCTGGTGAATTGCTACACCAGGTGCTGCTGCAGCAGGGCAATGGAGTCCCATTAGCCACCTTGCCCTGTGCTCAGCACACTTTGGTGGAAGAGCTGATAATGAGGCCAGCAAAGGGTGGCCTGTCTCATCAGCTCTGGCCATCTGAGGCTGCCAGGGAGGAGAGAGCGTGAAGATTGCTTCTTTTTAATTACTCTGTTAATTGACATAAAACAAAAGGGACGCAGATTAGTTGCATGCAATTAGCAAATTAATTCTCGGCAATTACAGGCTTAATAATGGAATGGTTTCTCGGTCACATGTTGGCCTCTGTGGCTTATTGATGGCGTCTTTCTAAGGGAAAGATTTATGAAGGCGTGGGCATCAGGACCCTGGCAGAAGCAGGAACAGGTCCTGCTGAGGTGTCTGTGAATGCAACAGTTTCATGCCAAGGCAGGGAAGTGGCTTCACATGGCAGATCTGTGCTGCTCTGGCTGTTCCAGAGTCTCCTGTATCTGCCTCTCCTAGTTCTGATGTTGTCCCTGTTGTGAGCCTGGCAGCACCCCTAGCAGTCTTGTTCTTGTTAAAGACAATGGGAGCCAGTGGTCAGTCAGCATGTCACCCAGTTTGTGAGTATGTGCGGTGGTGCATTTGTGGATGTGTGCATGCTTTCCACTATGTAAGGTATATGTACGTATATGTATGTATGTATTTGGACAAGCAGAAGTAGTTCAGCCTAGAGTTCCTTCTCCTGGAAGAATGCCCTGAGTACCCAGAGTCTATCTGCTAGGTGTAGCCCAGGTAGCATGAGCCATGGGGAGAGGTGACAAGGATGGGCTCTCCTCACAGGTGGAGCAGCTTGATAGGACCAAGACTCAGACCTCAGGGGAGATGTACATCTAATGCCAGACTCCTTACTAGAAAGGGAAGTAAGATGCCTCCCCCAGACTGCAATGGCATGAGGGGTTGGCCAGGTGATTGGGAGCAGACTGTGCAGTCTGAGTCTAGCTCAGCATGTGTAGCAGGCACCCAGAGTCTTGGGGGTGGGGGGAGACAGTGCAGATGCTCTTACTCCTGTCATGTGTGATGAACTTGGATCTAAGACTTCTTAGTGTATTCTGCTGGCTCTTTCTCCATGGCAGCTGGATTAGACAGTGTCCTTCAAGACTGCATGCCTTCCTTGAGCTTAGAGCATGACCTTACTCAGAAATACTGTCATTGTAGATTTGATTGGCTAAAATGATGTCAAAAGGAGCAGGTCATGCCCAGCATAACTGAAGTCTTCATAGGAAGAGACCAGCATCACATACACTGTGCAAAGACAGAGGAGGATGCTATACTGCCTGAGGTACATTGAGGCCACCAAAACTTAGAAAAGTCCAGAAGGGCCTCTTCTGGTAACTACCATGGTGGCATGGCCCTACCCACACCTGGATGCCAGAGGCTTACCTCCAGTGCTATTAAAAACTTAGTTTGTGTTGTTTTAAATGCCTAGTTCATTGTGTTTTATTCCAGAGGTCTCTAGAGACATGCGTAGGTGCACCTCATCATCTGTACATTCACCACAGGTTCTTTAGGGGAGGCTGAGTTTTCTGACAAGTGCCTAACTTACCAACGGGGAGGCCCTCAGTCTGGGATGTCCCTCCTCTGCCTCCACTGGAGTTATCAGCCACTGTAAGGCCTTTGCAAAACATGGAGTGCCATCTATAATCTACACACAAGAGTATTGTATCAGTTGGCTAGAGGTGAACCTAATCACCAAGCCTTGTGCTGAGAGCAGAGAAAGCCAAGCATTCTCTATGGATTGGGCAAAGTGCCCAACTGGGAAACCAAACAATTTACGGGTCTATTTTTCTCTTTTCACTTTGAATTCTTGCAACATCCAGGAGAGCTGGGATGCTAGAAGGATAAAAGAAGTGTTATTATTTTCAGCCTCTATGGCAACAAAGTTTCTCATTAGCTTCTATGCCAGCATATGGCGGTTTCCAGGACCCAGGTATAGCAACAAAGTTTCTCATTAGCTTCTATGCCAGCATAGGGCTGTTTCCAGGACCCAGGTAGGAAGTAGGACAGATGGTATCCCAGTCATGAGTGAATCAAGCACTTGGAGCAAATTTCGTGCAAGAGTCTACAAGTCTCTACTCTTTTAAGAGGAAGAGACCCCATCCTTTTTTCAGGAAGCTGAGACTGAGGAGTGGAGGAGCACCCCACGACTCATAGCAAAGTGGATCTGGGGCCTGTTTGTGTGAGTCAGAGTTCTTCTGAGAATACAAAGCAGACATGCTGACCTGGAAAACTATACTTATCACACCTTTCTGTAATCCTCTCTATCTGCAATCCCAGGGTCCCTTTAAACAGTCAGTCTCCAGAGCAGAATGCTGAGAGGCTTCCAGAGCCCACTGTGGCTCTGTCTAAGGTGCTGATTCTTCCATCATGGCTAGGAGGAAGTGCAGACTCCACTTCTGTTTTGGGGATTTGAGCATCAAACATTCAGCCTATGCAGCTACTTGACCCTCACAGGTGTGCCCCAGTGGGTGGTCAGTCCTACCACGATGAACCCCAAGAACTGGCGAGGCTTGTCTATCCCAGTGGAATATATTATATTTATTAATATAATAAATATAATAATATAAATCCCAGTGGAATTTATTATATTTAGTGGAATAAAAAGTAAATCGATAACAGACTAAAAGTTGAGGTGTTATTGAGCCCTGCATAGCTTCAGACTACACATATACAGACATATTCACGTACACACATGCTCATGCATGCACGCATACACACAAGCACACATATGTGCACATATACACATATGCATGCACACACATGCATACACACATGTACAAGCACACACAGACACATACATGCACACACATATGGATGCACATAACATATGCACATGTACACATGCATGCACGAGCACACACACAAGTACCATGCACCCCTCCACATGCACGCACACAAACAAACTGCAAGCTTGGCCCCCAATCCTATGGAGCTCACAGTCTGGAAGAAGAGGCTGCCCAAACCTTGAGAGCCACTAGGGAATGTATCCGCATTACAACCTAGGCTGGGCCCCCAAAGTGTTCCCCAGTAGATGCCACTCAAGCTGAAGGTGCAGCTTGGTTGGAAGCAGCTTGTGAATTTTTTCCTGAGACACAACTGTATTCAGCACCGACTAAAGTCATGGGGACAGGGAAAGAGCAGAGAGCCAGAGAGCGGGTTTCTTCTACAGCTACCCTAGCCCTTCTGAGAATTCACAACGGGTTCCCTGTGTGTACAAATGCCTTGAAACTGTTGAAAATGTTGAAGCTGATTTACACCTATGTGCAGTGGATGTGCTGGCCTGACTCTGTTCCCTAATCTAAATACCTCTCAAGTCCCAGATGATGCCCACTGGCCCTACTGTGCCTGAGGCATAGGGCAGAAACACTAGGCTACCCCACTTAAGGTAGGGCCATTGAAAGGTTCCAGCCTTCCCTCATAAGTAACACTGACTTACTTGACTCCCATGACCCTCCATCTTGCCTCCTTTCCTTACATTATGTCCTATTTCCTAAGGTAAACCCTGCATGAGTGGCTTGGGCTCAGAATATGATTCTGGGGCCCCAGCAAGGGTGTGGATCTTGGGGTGAGTGTTAAGCCATAGGCCAGTTGCCTTCGGAAGCACTGGAAGTCTAGCTCCACCAGCTGGTCAAGTTCATTCCCAGTTCTGATTCTAAAGACACACTCTGTGCCCTTGAGGACTGAAGCCTCATTAGACTTCATTCAGGAAGCAATTTTATGTCTCTAAGCACCATTATCCTCTTGCCTAAATAAAAACATCTCAGAGGTCATCCTGACACCTTACTCTAACTGTGGAGAGGGAGAGAAAATAAAGCCCAGTGGAAATAAATGAGGATATTCGCCTCAAGGTGCAGCGTCAGCCAGCAAGATGGATCAGTGGGTAAAGGCGTCTGTCACCAGGCCTGACAACTTGACTTCAATCTCCAGAACCTGTGCAGTGAAATGAGAGGACTCCTTCCCTCACATTGCCTTCTGACCTTTACACTCATACTGTGGAGTGAATGCACATGTGTGCGCACACACGTGTGCCTGTGCATACACATAAAAAACAAAAATGAAAAACTGCAATTTACCAACTACATTCACCTCTAGGATTCCACTTTTTGTTGTTTTATCAAGTCAAGGTTTCTCTGAGTGGCCTTGGTTCTCCTAGAACTTGCTTTGTAGACCAGATTGGTCTTGAACTCACAGAGATCAATTTGCCTCTGCCTCCTAAGTGCTGGGATTAAAGTTGTACATCACCACCACCTGACCAGATTTTCACTTCTTATGCCATTTAAAAAAATTTCCTTTTCTTTCAATTTTTTTATTTTTATTTTTTGAAATTAGAGTATAATTACATCATTTCTCCCCTTAACCTCTCCCATGTCTGCTACTTGCTAATCTCACTTTTATGGCCTTTTCTCTCTTAATTGTTGGTTTACACACACACACACACACACACACACACACACAC
>JADRCD010227411.1:0-20582 GCA_019843815.1 Montemys delectorum
GGTTTGCTAAAACCAAATCTGTTCACTCACTGGGAAGAATATGAGGAATAACACTCCTAATTTGTAAAGCTGTGAGCAGACAACCATGCTATCAAGGTTCAGCAGACATGAGAAGTTTCATATTGCAATCAAATAAAACAAGAAGAAATCTGACACCCAGCTAATGATATGCTTCACTGTGATTTGACTGCATTGTAATTTGACCTAAATGCTGAACGGTTTGTGTAAATTACTGTATTTATCAGCAATGACTATCTGCTAATGTTTGCAGGGCACTTTAAAGTTTATAATGTACTTTAGATTATCTCATTATCTCACATGAGACAATCTAATGAGTGAAGTAAATGCTACTTTCATCTAAATCATCAATGACATGTTAGAAAAGCCCAATAGAGACTCCAATTCCTTTTATGGCTGAGGAAGCTGAAGAGTACATACAACACACACAGGGTTTCTGGTAGACAACTGACTATTCTGGTTCCCAGTTATAACTTTCCTGGCTTGTACTGTGTCACCTTTCAAGTAGCTGGGTATAGTGTTTTTTTCTAGGCAATTTCAGTCTAAGGGAGAGGTAGAGGATAGCATATTCTGAAATATGAGCACCACATTCTAGTTTAGCTCCCTTCAAGTCCTTCAAGAGGCTTATCCATAACTTTCTAAATGCCAATTTGGGTTTTATGTTACTGTAGTTTCAAAAGTGGATGGAAGGACGAAGGGACTGTAGGATGAGAGAAGGAAAAAGGGAGGGCCAGAGGTGAATCTTTGAGATCTACAACCAGCTGTGAATAGTAGGAGTGATACTTTGTTTCTGCACATTACTTCTTAGACTTCAAGGCATTTTTGTTTAAACAAATGACAAATGAACAAACACTTCAACTTGTCATAGCAGGGTCTTCATTATCTGGTCCTCAGAGTCAGCTTCACTTGGCTGCAGTGGCACGAAACATAATTCATATGTTCATGACTAATTTGTAGTCACAGATGTCATGGTGTACATAATGTAGAAGTTGAAGCTCCAGGTTGTTGCTGAGTTGACGTGGCTCCATCAGAGTGAATATAGCTCACTAGACTCCAGATTTTCTGTGTATGTCTTTACGTCACTCCTTTCTGCATTCTCTCATTGCCTCAGTCAGGTTTCCAGTCACAAGCCATGCAGGATGTTTCAGTAATTAATTTTCTTGACTATCCTGTTAGTTCTAGATATTATTTAATGCAGCATCTATAGACCATAGCATAGGATCATACTCAGTTATTAGACATTTACTTATCTCAGACACAGGGATTCTTGCACTGGTCAAAGGATGCTAGAGATTCAGACTCCTGTCTTGAAGACAAAACCATAGTGATAATAACAATCACCTAGTTGGACTTATGGCCATATCAATAGGAGAAAATTCATGCCTATCTCTGTGAATTTAATCAAATACCTGTGTACAGTGAGGTCATGTGGTCTGGAGGACAACCTACTACTTCCAGTTTCATAAATCAGTACAATCTTTACTCTGCTTTAAATAGTCATCCATTATATGAACTGATGAGCATAGTTCTCATTTCTTATCAAAGAAGCTACATTTTACAGTAGATCAAGATCATCACAGAAAGCTGCACTGGTCAAAACTCAGAGTTCAACTGACTATAGCATGTCTAGCCCAATTAATACATTTACAGCACAATCTCAGCACTTAAGGCTCAGGGGACATTAAGGAAGAGGGGTGGGAAGATTATGTAAGTCAGTGGACAAAAGCAGCTGCTGGAAATAGACATAGTCTCTTGTTACAATATAAGAGGACAGGAAGATAAAGGAGGGAAGTCTGGGAGGATATTATGGAAGGAGTTGGAGATGGATAGGTTTAGATATATTGTATTAAAATTTCCAAGAGATAATTAAACTATGTTTTGTTTTTATACTGACACTAAATTCCTTCACCTAACATTTCTTTGCTCAGGCAGATTTATTTTAGAAAATAATTAAGTAGTCTTTATTTCAGTAAAAATTTAAAGGCAATTGTTTTGATAGTTTGTCATATATTTCTTAATTAGTTAGTTACATCAAATCCTGCCCTCCTCCCAGTCCCTCCCCACAGAGATCCTCTCTCCATTACCCTTCCCCTTCTCCTCTGAGAGGGTGCCCCTCTCCTGGAATCTGCCACCGTGGCACATTAGGTCTCTGCTGGGGTAGGCACATCCTTTCTCACCTAGACCAGACAAGACAGCCCTGTTGGGGAACGGCTAACACAGTCAGGCTACAGCTTTATGGAGAGGCTTAGTTCCAGGTGTTGGGTGGCCTACATGGAGCTGCAAATCTGCTACATATGTGTTACGAGGCTTGTTCAAGCCTATGTGTGTTCTTTAGTTAGTGGTTGAGTCTTTGAGAGCTCCCAGAGGTCTATGTTAATTGACTCTGTTGGTCTTCCTGTGGGGTCTTCATCACTTTCCAGGCTTTCAGTCCTTCTTCCAACTCTTCTGTAAAAGTCTAAGACCTCTGTCCAATGTTTTGCTGTAGTATCTGCATCTGTTTCAGTCAGATGCTGGGTAAAGCCTCTTAGAAGACAGTTATGGTAGGCTGTTGTCTGCAAGCCAAACAGAGTATCATTAAAAGGCCAGAGATTGATGTTTGCCCATGGGGTGGGTCTCGTTTGGCTGGTTATTGGTTGGCCACTCCTTCAATCTCTACTCCATCTTTGTCCCTGCATTTCTTTTAGACAGGACACATTACACATTTTGGACCTTCCTTCTTGTTTAACTTCTTTGGGTCTGTGGAGTGTATCATGGGTATTCTGTACTTTATGGCTAATATTCACTTATCAGTGAGTACATATCATACATATCCTTTTGTGTCTAGGTTACCTCACTCTACTGTTGAAAATTCTATGTTTATCTCTGCATCCCATTTTTAATTGGGTTATTTAGTTTGTTGCAGTCTATCTTCATGGGACTTCATGGCAAGCTACTACATGAGCTAGAGCGTTGTATCTGGGTGGATGAAACACACATCATCATATATTTGCATCAATCAAAGAAAGAATCTTTCTCTCTTTCTGACCTAACATGTGCTATTTCTAGTTTTGATTTTCTAACTTTGATATACTTTACATTTGACCCTCTTCTTCTGTCTAGACCATGCCACTCTCGTCCATGTCTATGATTTATAAGTAGTTGGTCATTTCTTTATCTCCAACATAGTGTAAGCATGAAACTAGATTCCTACTTAATCTAGAAACCAGAGGCCATATTAAATAAATCAAGAGTAGTAATATATCTCAAAAGCTATTTGTGATTCCTAGTTTGGGACTTTGATTTGAAGACATGAATTTGAGTTTGGCATTTCGGATAGTCTTCCTTCACTGGTAAAGAACTTCTCATTTTCCCTGTCTTATAAAATGCTTTGGTAGAAAGTGAATGCACTATGTTGTATCCATCTCAGGTCTAGATATAGTGTTCATTACATGGAAAGAAATGAATGATAATTGAATTTAATGTGTTATCCATATAACCAGTATGTTTATTTCAGGGATTTCTGATATAATAGCACTGATATATGAAGGTTTTTTCATTCTCTTTATGCTAGGTTGTTGCTACAGGTCATTATGAAAAGCTCAACAACCGTACATTTTGTACTCCAAAAGTAGCTGGATCTGATTTCTTCAATCCATCCACTACCATGAGGAAAAGATGCCCCAAAGAGCATACTAGTCCAAAGGGTATGTGAGACTGGAGATATTGAGCTACACAGAAGCTTTTGACTAGGATCACCTCAGTGGTCTGGCATCCTTAGTGGTCTGGCATCTTTTAATTCTGTCATCTTCATAATTATTATCAACATATAAGAATTATACATAGTTATGGGTATAGTATATTCTAATACATGCATACAATATGTGATGATACAATGAGGATAGCATATTAATATCTTCAAATATTTATTATTATTTTTGTAAGGTAGATAACATGCAATATTTGCAAGAGAATTTGCAAGAGAAAATTGCTTAGGAATAAATGAAACATAGGAACATGGATGGAATCATAGGTACTATGTTAAGTGACATGAGCAAAGCACAGAAAATCAATCATTTGATGTATACATTCACATGTAGGAACTAAACTAAAATAAAGCCACTATATTTGTTTCTCAGAATTTATTTATTTTTATTCACATTACATCCCAATTGCAGCCCTAGCCATCCACTCTTCTAAGCCTACCCTTGCAAATGCCTCTCCCACTACCCTCCTACCCTCCTACCCTCTCACTTCTTCTCAGACTTCTTTCCCCACTCTGGCACATCTAGTCCCAGAAGGACTAAGCAATTCTTCCCACACTGAGACACAACCCAGCATTCAAGGTAGGGGAAGGGGATCCCATGGTAGGCAACAGAGTCAGAGACAGCTCCTGCTCTAATTGTTGGGGGACTCACATGAAGACCAAGTTGCATGTGTGCTACAAATGCTAAGTCCAGTTCCTCCATGCTCTTTGGTCAATGGTTTGGTTTCTGTGGGCACCCATTGAACCCAGATCAATTGACACTATAGGTCTTCTTGCAGTGTCTTTGACCCCTTATGACTTGGTTATTTCTATCCCCTACTACAAGACTTCCTGAGCTCTGCCTGATGTTTGAATATGAGTCTCTGCACTTGTTTCCATCTGCTGCTCGATGAAGTCTCTCAGGAAACAGTTATGCTGGACTCATGTCTGCAAGCATAACAGAGTATTTCTCCCATTGGATGAGTCTCAAGTTGGGACTATAATTAATTGGCTGTTCCCTCTGTATCTTCTCCATTTTTACTCCTGTGCCTCTTATAAGGCAGGACAAATTCTGGGTTGAAGGTTTTGTGGGTGAGTTGATGCCCCTCTCCTTTCATTGGAAGTCTTGCCTGGCTACAGGAGGTGACCACTTCAGCATCAGCTAGAGTCACTTGTAGCTTCCCACATCCCAGGTTTCCAACTAGTCTCAAATATGCCCCCCACTGATATCCATTCTTACTTCTAGCTCTCTCGTGCACCCCCGTACCTAATTTCTATGCCCCTATACCTTGTCATACCGTCTTACACTCAGTTTCCTCTTTCCATACACATCTGATGAGTATTTTTTCCACTTTTGAGTGAAATTCACATGTCCTCCTTTGAGCTTTCTTATTACCCAGTTTCTTTTTGTCTGTACATTGTAGCATGGATACCCTGAACTTTATGACTAATGTCAAGTTATGAATGAATATATACCACTGGTATGTTCCTGGGTGTGTGACACTTCACTCAGGATGATATTCTCAAGTTCAATTCATTTGCCTGAAATTTGTATGTCTTTGTTTTTAACAGTTGAATAGTATTCCATTATTTAGATGTACCTCATTTTCTTTATCCATTTTTCAGTTGAGAGAATTCTACATTGCTTCCAGTTTCTGAATAAAGCTGCTATGAACATAGTTGAGTAAGTGTCCCTGTGGTATAGTGGGGCATCTTCTGAGTATTTGGCCAGGAGAGGTCTTATGGTAGAAATATTCCCAATTTTCTGAGAAACTGGCAAATTGCTTCCTAGAGTGGTTTTAGAAGTTTGAACTCCCACCAGTAAGGGATAAGTGTTCTTCCTAGTTCAAGATCCCTGCAAGAATGTGCTGTCACTAGAATTTTTGATTTTAGCCATTTTGAGGGGTATAAGATGGAGTCTCAGAGTCATTTTGATTTACATTTTCCTGATGACTAAGAAAATTGAACATTTCTTTAGGTAGTTTTTGGCCATTCAAAATTCCTTTGTTGAGAATTCTCTGTTTAGCTCTAAACTACATTTTAAAAATTATATTATTTGCTTTGTTGATGTATAATTTCTTTAGTTCTTTATATATTCTGGATATTAATCTTCTGTTGAATGTAAGGTTGGTGAAGTTCTTTACCCATTCTGTAGGCTGCTGTTTTGTCCTACTTGATGGGTATCCTTAACCTTGCAAAGGTTTTTCAGTTTCATGAGGTTCCATTTATTAATTGTTGATCTTAGTGTCTGAGCTATTGGTGTTCTGTTTATGAGTTTGTCTCCTGTGCCAGTGAGTTCAAGGTAGTTCCCAAGCTCTCTTCTATTAGATTTACTGCATCTAGTTTTACATTGAAGTGTTTGATCCATTTGGACTTGAGTTTTGTGCAGGGTAAGAGATATGGGTCTACTTGCATTCTTCTACATACAGAAATCCAGTTAGACTAGCAAGTTTTGTTGAAGATGCCTTCTTTTTCTATTATATAGTTTTGGCTTCTGTGTCAAATATCAAGTGTCCATACTGGTGTGACTTTATTTCTGGGTCTTTGATTCTATTCCACTGAAAAAACTGTCTTGTTTTTTATTACTGTTTTTATTACAATTGTGTGTAGTTTAGCTTGAAAATCAGGGATGGTGATACTTTCAGAAGTTATTTTATTTTTCATGATTGTTTTAGCTATCCTGGTTTTTTGTTTTTTGTTTTGTTTTGTTTTTGTTTGTTTGTTTTTTTTCCATATGAAGTTGAGAATTGGTCCTTTTAGGACTGTAAAGAATTGTGTTGGAATTTTGATGGGAATTGTGTTGAATCTATACATTAGTTTTAGTAAGATAGGCATTTTCACTATGTTAATTCTGCAAATCTATGGGAGATCCTTCCATTTTCTGATATCTTCCTCAGTTTCTTTCTTCAGAGACTTGAAGTTCTTGACATAGCAGTCTTTTACTTGCTTGGTGAAATAATCTTTTATATTATCTGTGGCTATTGTTTCCCTAATTTATTTCTTAGCCTGTTTATCCTTCGTATAAAGAGGGCTAATGTTTTGTTTGTTTGCTTTGGTTTTTTAGTTGAATTTGTATTCTATCACTTTGCAAAAGTTGTTTATCAGCTGTAGAAGTTGTCATAGAATTTTGGGTGTCCTATATGTATACTATCACAGCATCAATGAGTGATTGATACTTTGACTTCTTCCTTTTCAATTTGTATCCTCTTGATCTTCTTTTATTTGTCTTATTGCTCTAGCTAGAACTTCAAGTATTGTGTTGAATAGATTGAGTAAAAGTGGGCAGACTTGTCTTGTTCCTGATTTTTATGAGATTGGCTTAAGTTTCCCTTCATTTAATTAAATGGATTTCCTATATATTACTGTTATTATGATTAGGTGTGCACCTTGTATCACTGATCTGCCTGGAGCCATGGTCTTGTGGAAAATTACTACCTTACACATACAACCCTGAGAGAACATGTGTAGTCTAACAGTAAGAATATTTGTTGGTGTGGAGGACACTGTGACCCCTGGTTCCAGAAACTGAAGATTGCCACCTGGCCTTCTGAAAGCCCCCAGGCTCTTCCCTCCTCCCTTGAAGCTTCCTTTTGTTTCATATTGTCATCTCTGAAGTAAAGTCTTTCAGACCTTGATCAGACAACTGTCTTGCTCTCATTCTTCATGTCTCCTGTCCCCATCAGTCTCTCCCTGTCCTAAGTCCCTGCTGAATGCCCCACAGGTCGGGGCAATGATCTCTCCAAGACTTTTAACATGAAGGGATTTTGTCAAAAGTGTTTTCAGCATCTAGTAGATGATCATGTGGTTTTTTTATTCAGTTTGTTTATATGTTGCATTATGTTAATAGATTTTCATATATTGTACTATTCCTGCATATTGTACCATTCCTGCATCCCTCAGGTGAATCTGATCATTGTGGATGATGATTGTGATGTATTTTTGGATTCAGTTTGCCTGTATTTTATTGAGTAGCTGTGCATCACTATTCATAGGTAAACTGGTCTGAGTTTCCCTTCTTTGTTGAGTCTTGTTCCACTTGCAAGCACTTTCTGTGTTTTTGATATCCCAGCAGTCCACTTCAGTAGTGTTGGGATAGCAGTAGTAGTGGCATATCCTAGCAGAGATAGATAGAGTAAGCCCTTTTCCCAGTGTGCTGAGTCTTAGTTATACTCTCTTTAAACATCATGTGTCCTCCACCGGTCTTGCCTCAGCATATGAGTATTGTGTCCTTACAAAAGGAGCTCAACTATGCAATGTAAGGCAGACCAATACATGTATGTCCTTAGCAAAGAATCTTCATCATTTGTCTTTTTATGTTTCAGCAAAAGAACTTTTCACCTATGTATGCTTTAGCAAAATGTCCTTTTATTTGTGTCCATTTTGGAAAAATACTCCATCATGTGTTTGTCCCAGTAAAACACCATAAGTTTCTACTTCAGAACCATCCCTTGGTTTTGTTGATTCTTTGTATTGTTCTCTTTGTTTCTCATTGATTTATTTCAGCCCTGAGTTTGATTATTTCCTGTTGTCTACTCTCCTTGGGATATCTGTTAGGGCCATTTAATTCATAACATCAGTTAGTTTCATTATTTCTCTGTTTAGTTTGTCTTGATGACCTATCCATCCAAGTCTCCCATTATAATGTGTGATATTTGACGTGTGACTTAAGCATTAGTAATGTTTCTTTTACAATGTGGATGCCCTGATATTTGGGACATAGATATTCAGAATTAAGATGTCATCTTCTTGGGTTTTTCCTTTGATACGTATGGTATGACCTTCCCATCTCCTTCAATTAATTTCGGTTGAACACCTATTTGATTAGATGTTAGAATGGCTACTGCAGCTTACTTCTTTAGTCTCTTTGCTTGGAAAACGTATTTCCAGCCCTTTACTCTGAGGTAATGGCTATCTTTGTTGCTGAGGTATGTTCCTTGTATCATAGATCCTGTTTTCACATCCATTCTCTTAGGCTGTATCTTTTTTATTGGGGAATTGAGTCCATTGATATTGAGAGGTATTAATGACTTGTGATTGTTAATATTTGTTATTTTCATATTGGTGGTAGTAGTGTGTATAGGTATGTTTGTGTGTGTATGTGTGCATGTTGTTTGTGTGTATGTTTATGTTGGTATGTGGTTGTGAATGTTTTTGTGTGTGTTTGTGTGTATGTGTGTTTGTATGTGAGTACCTTTTTTTTTTTGTTTCCACTGGTATGGAATTTATGTTTTCTTGTGTGTAGTTAACCTCCTTGGGTTGGAGTTTTCCTTCCAGTATTTTCTGTAGGACTGGACTTGTGAATAGATATTGTTTAAATTTCATCTTGTCTTGGAATATCTTAGCTTTTTTCCATCTATAGCAATTGAAAGTTTTGCTGGACATAGTAGTCTAGGTTGACATATATGTTTTCTTAGAGACTGTCAGACATTTTCTCAGGTTCTTTTAGCTTTTACAATCTCTGTTGAGAAGTCAGTAGTAAAGTTAATAGGTCTGCCTTTTATGAATAAAGAAAATGTGGTTTATTTACACAGTGGAATGCTACTCAGCTTTTAAAAACAAGGATATCATGTACTTTTCAGGCAAATGAATGGAACTAGAAAATATCTTCCTGAGTCAGGTAACCCAGACCCAAAAGGACATGCTTGATATATGCTCCTTAAATTTGGGAATTAGTCATAAAGTATAAGATAACCATGCTCCTATCCATAGACCCAAAGAACACAAGTAACAAGGAGGGCCCAAGGCAGACTGGTTCAGTCCTTCTCAGAAGAGAAAATAAAATAGATATTACAAGTAGAGGGATGGATGGATCTGGTGGGAGAGGGTATGGGATGGGGAGCAGGGTAGATGCTGGGTACCAGGTGTAGAGAGAGGAGGGTAAAGAGAACAGAATTCTATTATATCTTCTACTCCTGAGATTCTCTCTTCCATTTCTTGTATTCTATTGGTGTATGGCATCTGTTGTTCCTGTTCTCTTTCCTAAATTTCCATCTCCAAGAGTGTCCTAGCTTATGTTTCTTTATTACTTTTATTTCCATTCTCAGGTATTGAAAAGTTTTATTCATTTCTGTCACCCATTTAATTGTATTTTCCTGTATCTCTTTAAGGGATTTATTAGTTTCCTCTTTAAAGGACACTAACCAGTTTGATTTCATTGCCCAGTATTTCTTTGGGGGGTTTATTTATTTCCTCTTTAAAGGCATCTATCATCTTCATAATGTTGGATTTAAGGTCATTTTCTTGTGCTTCACTAGTATTAGGATATCCAGGGCTTGCTGCAGTGGAATAGCTTTGCTCTGAAAGTGCCATGGTCACCTGGCTCTTGTTCTTTGTGTTCTTACACTAGCCTATAGCCATCTGAATATCCCTGGATGCTCCTGGTGTAGCAGGGAAGATTATTCAGCTAAGAGGTGATGTCAGTATTAAAATACAGAAAGTTTCTTTCTAAGATCACAAACTCTTATCCCACGGATTCTAGTGAAATATCAGGGTTTCTTTTACTTTTTTTGCTTTACAATGCCAACTTATCAACACTAGAAAATAGAGGTTTGGAGATGACAAAGAAGGACTGATTGAAAAGTGATTTTAGAGCATACAGTGCTTTAGGGCAATTTGGCAGTGGGCTGAGCTCAACAGAGGCTTCTAACAACATGTATTAGTTTCTTTTAGTTTTGACAGTTATATAAATAAATATGATTAGTGTTTCAGGTGTATAAAAAGCAGCCAACCACAGCTAAAGGTACTGAAAGAAAAGAAGAAAGAAAGAAATCCGAGATTGTTCAAAAAGCAGTTTCTTGTTAAGCATGCTTTAGGCAGTTATGCAGTAGGAAGCCCCCTACACCACAAGGCAGGGCATTAGGACTTATGTGCTGAGTTAGATAAAGTGCCCCTACCCTCAGCCCATGTCTCTCCTCAAACACCATTGACATGCAAAATGATAACTGAGAAACAGCCCCCTCACCATGGATGGTGAGCATGAAATTCTTGACTGACTGTATTAGCAGCTCTTTATCCTCTGGGTTTGGAAACATGACAGGATAATATGCATGGTGCAGTGACCTTGGTCACCAAGACAGTCACAGTCATATTAAACTGAATCCCTACACTTATTTCATTTAGTTTTGTTCACGAGTTTTTGTCATGCTGTTTTATGCTTGGTTAATTCATTCTATAATAAACTTACTATTTTTCCCATGTCTTTTATTATTCTCCCAATACTTCACTTTTTCTAACATCCCACTCTCTTGACTTTTAACAGCATAATGCACTGTTGTGATTCTGGTGCATAGTACCTTGCTTATAATTTATTCTTCTACTCTTCAGGGTTTATGTTTTTCATTGAACACTATCTCTCCATTTCCTGCTACCCAAGCATGGCAGTCATTGTCCTACTTCTCTGAGAGCACTTGTTTCATTTGAAGAGCTACCTCAGGTCTACCATGTTGTTATGACTGACAAAACTCCTTTGTAAATGCCAAGTTAAAGCATTGTGGATGGACTATATTTTCTTTATCATTTTCCTGTAAATGAACCTTTATATTGCTTCTTTACTTTGTCTATTGTGATGTCTTTTTGGCATTTTACCCAAAAATGCTATAGCTGATTCAGATATCAATTCTATATTCACTTTGTGTGTGTGTGTGTGTGTGTGTGTGTGTGTGTGTGTGTGTGTGTGTATGTACGTGTGTGAAACTTTTACTATCATTTCCATTGTAGCTGTACCAATTTACATTCTGTCAGCTAGGAACAAAGATTTCACAGTGTCAACCTCTCTTTTGAAAACTTTAATTCTCTCTCTCTCTCTCTCTCTCTCTCTCTCTCTCTCTCTCTCTCTCTTTCTCTCTCTCTCTCTCTCTCCCAGACATATTAAATGGTAGTCCTCCCAGTAAGTGTATGGTGAATCTCATTTTGTATTTCAGATCTACATTTACATTTAATGATTGATTGTGTTGTTGCTTTTTGGATAGTCATTGGTTAGCTGGTTTTTGCTGGTTTTGAAGTTTCAGTTCAAATCCTTTGCCCGTTGTTTGTTCAAGTTACTGTTTTTACATTTTGCATTTGTTCATTTTGTTATTTACTGTTTAATGTTGAATTGTAAGAACTATTGTATTGTTTGTAAACATTTACTTTTATTCTGAAGTTCAACAGTATGTTCTGTAGATTATTTCTGTTGCCTGGCAGAGCCTAATTAGTTAACTCATCTCATTGTCCTTTTTTTTTTCCCCACACTTGTTGTTTGTGATTTTTGTGCCATAAGAAAGAGCTCATTGCTGATATCACCATGAGAATTTTTTTCTAATGTATTCTTCTAGGTATTTGGTCTTTCAGATCTTATGTTAAATAACTCAGTTTGTTTTCTATGGTATAAAATACGGTTTTAATTTAGTCTTTCTCATGAGTGTTATGTTTTCTCTACACCATTAACTGAAGATATTTATTTCTTATTGTATGCTTTTCTTCACTTGCTTAGAATATAAATTTCTCATGTACATATGGGTTTGTTTTGTTCTTCTGTTTGGTTGTTTTGATGACAGAATGATACTATTACAATTACTATAGATTTGCTGTAAATTTTGAAGTCAGTATTAGGGTAAGTAAAGTTTTATTTACATTTTTGAAAGTTTCTTTCACTATTAAAGTCTTTTATAGTTACATATGAAATTTAAGATTACATTTTATTTAGGTCTATTTTGTGTTCAAAAGAGTAGTTATGCATTTACTTTTTTGTTATTGACTTCAGCTACTTTTTGTTGTGGTTGTAAAAAACCCTGAATCCTATCTTTTTAAGAAGTGCATTTTATTTCATAGTATATCTTGGTTCATTTTAATATTGCCCTTCAAATGCTAGTTATTTAAGTTGTTTTTATTTCTAAACTTTCAATAATTAAAGATATTAATGTGTGCATGTTTCTGGTAACAGGAATATTTATCTTTTTAGGATATGTTACCAGAACTTAAAGCAGTTCCCTGTGTGGTTTAAGACTTGGCCAAAAATCACTGTTAAGTTCTCGGTTAGAGGTAACTCAGGCAAAGGAGTGATATACACTATCTGCTGTAATCTAAATTCTCACTCTATTTAAAGATGAGACAAAATATCTAACACCTGAGCAACTTGTTCTAGTCATCATGTGTGCACATGAGTTTTAGCTTTTAGTTTAACATTTGTACTATATTTTAATTAAAAGTATAATAATATCAATCCCCCTTCCTTTTCTTCCCTCCAGATATGCCTTGATACCTTCTCTCCAACCGATTTGTGTCCTCATTTAATTAATTGCCTTTCTGGTTTTATTATTACATATAACATATATGTATTTGTATTATACATATAACATATATGTATTTGTATTATATTATGATACATAATATAATAATTATATTTACTTACAACCTGATGAGTTCAATTTTGTTGATGTGTTGTATGTGGTTATATAGTTTCAAGCATGACCCCCTTTGTAGTGTACTGAATAACCAATAAGAGGGCTCATCTCTGGGAAAGGCTAACTCAGCCTGAGTCTCAGCAATCAATAACTGCCTGTATCTCTTTGTCTTTGGAAGAGATCCTGTGAATTTCCCTTGGTCCACCTTATCATGTCTATTGTTATTGCAATTGTTCAAGTTTTGTTTCTGCAGCCATTTCTAGGAGAGATTGTTTCCCAGCAGACCTGCTATTCTGTCTACTACCCTCTTTCTCTTGCCAGTCTGGTAGACTAACCAGAGTAATGCTTACTACATTTTCAGTACTAGTTTTTAAATGAACTTTGAGACAATTCTCATGGTCTTTTCAATACCTTCTTTTTTTTTTTTTTTTTTTTTTTGCTTTCTTTTTTTCATAAGAACCATCATTTCCAGACAGCAGCCACTACTTCTAGTTAAGTGGGATCCTCACTATGATCTTGGTAAAAATAATCTATCATCACCCACTCTCTGTTGTTTCAGAAACAAAGTCTTCTAAACCAGCAAGCCTAAGGATGTGAACAAAATGAACACCCCTGTACAAGCATTTTATACAATATTTACATATATACATATGTGTGTATGTGTCCATGTGTGTGCCATTGATGTATTTTATTTTTATTCTCGAAGTTAGTGCTGTAAGACTCCTGATGTCCTCACTAAGCTAGTTCCTTAGCTGAGTTTAGTAGAATATTTTCACATTATTTCCTCCTATATACACATGATTGATGTGGCATGTTTTTAAATCACCTGATTCTATGATGTGTTCCTTGACACATAACTTTTACTATAAAATAGTTTCTTAGTTCTGAAACAAGATACAGGGTATTCATGCGTGACACATTCATGATAAAACCTTTGGCAAACTCTCCATGAAATTTAAAGGCAAATGAACACTATAGGTAGGTGTCTAGTTTTAGTGGCTTTTTCTTTCCCCTTGTTATAAAATCTGGACACTAGCAGCTCTCTTTAAGGAACAGTGCCCTTTTGAGAGTGTAGGTCTATACTACAGGCACCATGGCCTGAACCACTGGATTCTTACATTGCTGAGAAAGAATCTGCAATTTGGGAGTCTCTCTCTCTCTCTCTCTCTCTCTCTCTCTCTCTCTCTCTCTCTCTCCTTCTCTCTCTCTCTCTTTGTCTTTCTCTGTCTCTCTCAGTAAAAACACACAGACATAATACACACACACACATGCACACACGCACATGCACATACACATACATACTATGATGGTTACTCTACTCATGGAGCTGTTATATCAGTTATATTTGGTTAAAGAAAAATATTGGCTGATAGTTCCTGGATGTGACATGCCATTGTGAGGTTTCTAAATTTGTACAAGGATATCAATATAAGATACAAAGATTAACATGCTTTGTTCCAACTACCAAATACCTAGTTAGAGATTCATTCTAGAGAGATGTACATTTCCTTTAATATTATTATTCCTGGTTGACAAGTAGGCTATTTACCTCTCTTAAAACCTCTACACATCTTAATCTCAGACCAAGCTATTTTCATATGACATGGATTAATTCATTGTAATTTTTCTACATTACAGTACTTAATGAATGAAGTTGTAATATGTGTGGGCCATTCTAATTTATAATTTTTGATAAACGTTGTTCCAATGTATTTTCAATGATGCTCATACCAGGATCCATTATTTGGTCACAGAGTATACCAATGTTGTTGCAATTGGTATATAATTTGGAAGAAATGCTTGTGAGCCAGATGAAGGGACCATAGGCCACCTATGACCTAAATGTAATTTACTCATATTATCTATCTAGATGTATGGCTTGTCCTGAATGTACTATTCCTAATTTGTCACAGGTTTTTATAATACACTAGTATTATCTGTTAAGATAGCATGTAGTCTAATGGTCTGATCTGGTTATGTAGTTTTTTGATATTACACATTAAATATCTGGTCTCTCCTAGATCCCAGGAACATGCAAAGATTAGTTTTGAAACAGATTGAAGATTTGATGATTTTTCTTAGTAAGTGAATATATTGTTGCTCTCTAAACTAAGGGATATATTACATAATTCATATGTTCATATATGTGTGCAGTTTTTTATTTTATTTGGAATCACAGTTGATCAAAATGATTATTGATACTCAAGCATAGATATTCTTTTTTTATTAGATATTTTATTTATTTACATGTAAATTCTCCTTTCTCAGTCTCCCCTCCAGAAAACAAACAAACAAACAAACACAACAAGAACAAACCCCTGTTGCCTCCCCCTTCCCCATGCCTGTCACCCCACCCTCTCCCAATCATTGGCCCTGGCATTCCCCTACACTGGGACACAAAACCTTCAAAAGGCCGAGGTCCTTTCCTCCTATTGATGATCGAATTTGCAATCCTCTACTATACACATGCTGCTAGAACATTCAGTCCCACCATGTATAGTCCTTGGTTGGTGGTTGAGTCCTTGGGAGATCCTAGGGTACTAGTTAGTTCATATTGTTGTTCGTCCTAAGGGGCTGCAAACCCTTCAGTTCCATAGATCCTTTCTCTAACTCCTTCATTGGGGATCCTCTACTCAGTTCGATGGCTGTGAGCCTCCATATCTGTCAGAGCCTCTCAGGAGATAGCTATATTTAGGCTGGCTTGCCCTTCCTTCAGTCTCTGCTCCATAGTTAATCTCTGCCATTCCTTCTGTGGGTATTTGGTTCCCCCCTTTTAAGAAGGAATGAAATGTCCACCTTTTGGTCTTTCTTCTTCTTAAGTTTCTTGTGGTTTGTGGATTGTTCTTCCTGTATTCCAAACTTCTGGGCTAATTACCACTCATCAGAGAATGTATACCATGTGTGTTCTTTTGTGATTGGGTTACCTCACTCAGGATGATACTCTCCAGATCCATCCATTTCCCTAAGAATTTCATAAATTCATTGTTTTTAATAGCTGAGTAGTACTCCATTGTGTAGATGTACCACAGTTTCTGTATCCATTCCTCTGTTGAGGGACATCTGGGTTGTTTCCAGTTTCTGACTATTATAAATAAGGCTGCTATGAACATGGTGGAGCATGTGTCCTTATTACATGTTGGAGCATCTTCTGGGTATATGCCCAGGAGTGGTATATCTGGGTCGTCTGGTAGAACTATGTCCAGTTTCCAGAGGAACCTCCACACTGATTTCCAGAGTAGTTGTACCAGTTAAGCATAGGTATTCTTAACTGTAAATTATTTTGCTCACACTTTGCAGTGTCCTCAGATACAGTTGGTTGACAATTGCTATTGAACTCTAGCAGTAAGAATCTGGGATACTGCAAAATGTCATGACATACACTGTTCATTGTTTACAACAACAAATTATCCACTACAAAATATGATGTTGTTATGAATTTGAGAAATTAACTAGGATGACTGGACTAATGCCTACTCATAGATAATTCAATTTAATTGTTGAATCATGGTGCCTTTTAGAGTAAAAAAGTGTCAAAGCAACAGAGAGAGGTATTGCTCATCCGCTATTTATGCAATTTAACCATACCAGCATCCACCAGATGTTGAAGATATTGCAAAGACATTATTGCAGTTTTGTCCAGCCAATGATTTTTTTTTTGTTATTGTTGTTATTGATCATACTCAACACTGGATGCCTTCTGAGTCTTCATGTGATAGAAGACTATTTAAAGTAAAACTCTTTTTGAAAGCTTCAAAGCTTTATAATTCCTTTCCTCCAAAATTTTTATGAATTTTTGTGGAAGATGTGAAGTGTCGCAGTTGCACTGAAAGAGCATGTCAATGTGAAACATGTTATTCCTAAAATCCTTACTAGAATGATGAATTACTGAATCTTTATAGGATTTTCAAGTCCTTAAGCACCTCACTTTTTGTTTTTGTTTTTTTATAAACCATAGTCTCTGATCTAAAATATTCAGTCTTTGTCAAACTTCCTATAGACATAGGCATTTTTTTCTACAATGTTAAAAGCTCTAGTGTTAAATTACCTTGGAGATTTACTGAAGTCTTTTTTTTTTTAATTAGATATTTTCTTTATTTACATGTAAATTTCTCCTTTCCCAGTTTCCCCTCCAAAAAACAAAACAAAACAAACAAACAAACAAAAACAACAAGATCAAACCCCTGTTGCCTCCCCCCTCCCCATGCCTGCCACCCCACCCTCTCCCACTTATTGGCCCTGGCATTCCCCTACATTGGGGCACAAAACCTTCACAAGGCCGAGGTCCTTTCATAGGGAATAAATACTGTCTATACTTGTAATATATGCAAAACATTTTCAACCTGACTCATTTTTCACTTTGAACAAGCTCTGCATTTCTAAATGAACTTGTATCTAGAATCTTCATGCACACAAAACATGGCAGGTAACTTAAGCCTTCTGCTAATCAAGTCTCTCAATTTATTATACATTACTCAACACCCCAATTTGATGCTTCTCTATATCAAGATAAATATGCTTCATAATTAGCTATTTCTTGTAGTTATAGGATATGAGAGTCCTATAAAGCTAACGTGAGGATTAGCTATGAAAGCATGTTTTAAAAATACTTTTCTAGCTAGAATCTGTGTTCTTCAGTTTGCTCTTCAACTTGACTCTTTCTGATTCTTCAGCACTTAAATGGAATTGTCTCTTAAAGTCTTACGCTATTCTTTGCCCTTGTACTAATTAAAGACCTTAGCTCCTAGGTTTCCCAGTGCTTTCCTTGTTATTCCAAATTTAGAATTCAGAAAAAAAGGTTGTCATGGAGATAGGTGTTAGCATGTTTTTCTTAATTAAAAAATAGAGTAATTTAAAAAATATTAAATATACTTATATCCTTTGTGACATAAAACAAGTCTTACTTGACTATTTGTTTCACCAATTAATTCATATGCTGACATTTTCCATAAACCAAATGAGCTCTAATTTTAGCTCTAACATTGTCAAAAACATATTTCACACACAAAATAAAAGCTTTCAAATCAAAATAGAGTATATGAAACTTATAATGAAATCAACATTATTTCATGTTTTCAAACCCTTGATAAGAGTAAGCAAGATGCTCCTGAATTAAAAGTTAGTAGAAAAATTAAGAAGTCTATATTTGGTAATATTTTGATGCACATCTCAGATGATGGGACAGTATATTCTTTTATCTGTTTTTTAAGATTTATTTTATTTTATGTGTATGAGTACACTGTAGCTGTACTGATGGCCGTGAGCTATCATGTATGTGGTTGTTGGGAATTGAACTCAGGACCTTTGCTGACCATACTTGTTCTGGCCCTGCTGGCTTTGATGTAATTCACTGTAGCTGTCTTCAGACACACCAGAAGAGGGCGTCAGATCTCATTATGTGTGGTTGTAAGTCACCATGGGGTTGCTGGGAACCGAACTCAGGACCTTCTGAAAAGTAGTCAGTGCTCTTACCCACTGAGCCATCTCACCAGACCCTATTCTTTTATCTTTAATAGAGAGTTGTTTTTAAATTGATCATTTAAATTGATGACATTCTTTGTTTCTTGTTTAATTTTTAATAAATTAATACTATTTTATTATTAATAATTACTGAAAGCTTTTAAAGCAGATTCTATTTCTTTTCTTTTCTTTTCTTTTTTTAAATTAGATGTTTTCTTTATTTACAATATCTCCTTTTTCAGGTTCCCCTCCCCTCCCAAAAAAAAGAAAAGAAAAGAAAAAAAAAAGAAAAGAAAAAAAGAAAATCTAAAACAAACCCCTGTTCCCTCCTCCTCCCTCCCCCTGCTCACCAACCCACCCCCTCCTGCTTTGGCCAAGTTGGTCATCAATGGGAGGAGAGGCCCTTGGCCCTGTGAAGGTTTTTTTTTTTTAAGATTTATTTTATTTATTTTATGTGTATGAGTACACCGTAGCTGTACAGATGGCCCTGAACTATCATGTGTGTGGCTGCTGGGAATTGAACTCAGGACCTCTGCCGGCCTGGCCTGCTCCGGCCCCACTCACTCCTCTGGCCCCGCTTGCCCTGGCCCTCTTTGTTTCTTGTAAGACTTGTAGTCAATACCACACTGAACCTATGGAGCTGGAGGGTTTGCAGCCCCTTAGGATGCAACAATATGAACTAATTAGTACCCTCAGAGCTTTCAGGGACCCAACTGCCAACCAAGGACTATACATAGTGGGACTGATTGTTCTGGCAGCATGTGTATAGTAGAAGATTGCAAATTCGATCATCAATAGGAGGAAAGGACCTCGGCCTTGTGAAGGTTTTGTGCCCCAGTGTAGGGGAATGCCAGGGCCAATAAGTGGGAGAGGGTGGGGTGGCAGGCATAGGGATGGGGGAGGCAACAGGAGTTTTTTCTTGTTTTTGTTTGTTTGTTTGTTTGTTTGTATGTTTTTTGGAGGGGAAACTGGGAAAGGAGAAATTTACATGTAAATAAAGAAAATACCTAATTTAAAAAAAATAACTCTTCAGGAAAAAAAAAAAACAACAACAACACTGAAGTAAGTAGGCTATCATGCAGGCAGACTGTTCTGTTCACAAAAGAAGTCATCCTGTGTTCTTACCAGCCAGAGAGGGACTACTTCCTTTATTATCTCATTCGCCTCTGGGTGTCCAGTGTAGTGAAACATCTACCATGAAGAACATACCACTTTGTACTTAACTTTTAAAATGCAGTACTGTGGTAAAATTAGCAGTGAGTCTTTCTTTATTCTAGCAATACATAAAAATTGACCAACAATAAATGGATACACCTTTATGTAAAAAAGATCTGCCTTAATTTTTTTTTAGCTCCTTCAATAAATCATCACAAACTTAGCTGTTTACAAAACACAGACTCAAGAAGATATTCAACCGGCCAGCCATCTGATAGGACTGACCAAAATCAATGTGTTTGCAAGGTTGTGTGCTCTAGAAGTGAACCTGTCTTCTTGATTCATCTTGCTGTTTAAGGTGCATCCTTTTAGCCTCTGTCTTTCTCATCGTATCTTATTTCCTTTGGAGTATATCATTATGCTTCCCTTTTACAAGGACTTTTGTGACTATATTGTACCTACCTGGATAATGCAGGCAATGTTTCATCTCAGGACCTTTAGAATTATCTAGAGAAAAATGTAAAATAATACAATCAGACAAATGTCTGTCCACCAAGAGATGGTTGTGATGTAATGTATTTTGATATTTATTCTTAAATCTACTTACTAGCACTAAATATTTTGTCTTGATAATTCAACTTAGTGACTAATGGCTACATAATACAAAACAACAACAACAACAACTAAACAAAAGAATACATGAAACAAGACTAGGTATATGAATTCAAAAGGAAACAAAATGTTGTAAGAATATTTCATGCAACAAAGAAATGGATGATGGTACATACTAGATCACAAAGTAATTAGATTCCTTCAGCTATATTGAAAGTCTAAAGATAATTTTTTAATTG
>JADRCD010227417.1:9602-19744 GCA_019843815.1 Montemys delectorum
AGAGAGAGAGAGAGAGAGAGAGAGAGAGAGAGAGAGAGAGAGAGAGACAGAGAGACAGAGAGACAGAGAGAGACAGAGAGAGAAACAGAGAGATACAGAGAGAGAGAGAGGGAGAGAAAGAGAGAGAGGCAGAAAGAGAGAAAGAGAGAGCCACTCGAGGACAGATGGCACTAGGCCATCTTTCCCCCTCCTCCTTCTGTGCACCTTGTGGCTCTCACTTCCCCACTGCTTTGGTGGGCACCAGGAGAGAAGCGAAGCAGGTCCCTGCCCGCAGGAGAATGCCTCTGGAGTTTCAGTGGTATGAGCTGAGCCAAAGCCACATTCCGGGCAAGGCTCAGTGCTGCATTCTTACTGGAGGGAGGCAGCGGGTAGGAATCTGTGGGGCTTGCTGTCCAAGCCAGCGGGACTCTAGTCAACGGCTAACGGCTGGCAGTGCAGAGGGCTCTGCTGCCAGCTCTTTGGTGCTCTGTTGCTTCCTGCTCCAAGCTGGTACCATCTACCTGTAGGGACTGGCAGCAGCAAGGCCCCAGGGATGAGAGATGGGAGAGGAGAGAGGCTGGGAATAGAGGAAGGGACCAGGAAGTGGCTTTATGAACCTTCTTGGAGAAGCAGGTTGTTGAGGATTTACAGCATCACTCTCCAGCTCATTCCAGATTAATTGGGCAGGATAGAGAGGCAGCTGGCTGTTGCATCGAGCGATGGAAGACTGGGCGGGCGCCGGATCACCGGACAGCTTTTGGAACTGGCCCCAGTGCTGCCAGGCACAATTATTTTCAGCAATATCTTTCTGCCACTGAAACTTAGCACGGTGGACTTTGGCATGCAAGCTAAGCACCTATTTGCAGACTCATAAATTGGTGCAATCCTCCATGCTAGATGAGGCTCTGAGGCAGAATCCGAGGGTCACAGCCTCTGCCCTCTGCCCTCTGCCCTCTGCCGTGATGATGGAACATCTTGGAAAGGAAGCTGTGTGTTGGGGGATGGGGTAGAACCTGGCTGGGGCACCCAAGAGTCAGCTCATACGAGGCCTTGGAGTTTAACTGTAGTCCTGTGCTAAAGGGATGCTCCTTCGTCTTTACCAGTAGCACCTCCCCCAAACCTTTCATGGCTCCCAAGTCACTCAAGTGGCCTCATGTGTTTCCTTGTGCACTTTAGGTTTGTAGTCTGACAATTTGTTTCTTAACTGCTAGCTCCCGTGAGTCTCTTTGGGAGAACCATGTCTTACCATCTCTTCCCCTAAACCCCAACACACAACACAGAGCAGACACACAGTATTTGTGCAGTCAGCCACTATTGCTGGGAGACCGAGGGTTAGCCTGGGGTGTCACTCAGGGGAGAGTGCTTGGCTAGCATATGCAAGGTCTTGGGCTCCATCCCTGGCACACACACACACACACACACACACACACACACACACTATAAATGTGTTGAGAAACATTTTTTTCAAAGATCAAAGGAGCTAGAGAGCCAGCATGTCTTAGCTGGGGTTTTCCTGCTGTGAAGAGACACCATGACCAAGGCAACTCTTATAAGGACAACATTTAACTGGGGCTGGCTTACAGGTTCAGAGGTTCAGTCCATTATCATCAAGGCAGGAGCATGGCAGCATCCAGGCAGGCATGGCGCAGGCAGAGCTGAGACTTCTACATCTTCACCAGAAGGCTGCTAGCAGAATACTGGCTTCCAGGTAGCTAGGATGAGAGTCTTAAAGCCCACACCCACAGTGACACACCTACTCCAACAGGGCCACACCTTCTAATAGTGCCACTCCCTGGGTCAAACGCGTGCAAACCATCACACAGGTCATGATGCTTGCTGCCAAGCATGGTGACCCAAGTTCAGACCTGGTACCCACATGGTAGAAGGAGATAGGTGACTCCCACAAGCTGTCCTCTGACCTCCACATGTGTGCCGTGGCCTGGAGAAGCTCTCTGGAGGAGGCAACATCACTGACTGGGCCTCATATTTCCCAGGTGGGGGTAGTTCTCCCCCAATTCGTAAGCAGGAGCACCGAGGGCAAGGAGATGAAATTTACCTCGGAGGAAAGTGGTCCGGGAGGGTGGCTATATATGGCCTCTATATTTATTATCTATTATGTATTTATCGTTTATTCTGCTCAAAGGCTCTCTACCCTTGAAGCCAAGGACAAAGGCCATATTCAAAGTCCCCAGCAAAGGAAACTCTGGATCCGTGTCAATTAGGATGGTGATGACATCATGCTTTCCCCCATGTTTGTTCTTGTGCGGATGTGGAACGATCGAGGAAGGTGATGGAAAATGGAGGCCCAAGAAAAAGCCTTGGGGTCTAAATAAGAGGCTATCATGGCAGGGGGAGGGGGAGCTCAGTAGGAGGGGGTTGGAATCCAGGGGTCAGATGGAGGGAACAGGAGACCTTCAAGGAGGACCTGGTTAAAGCCAGGAAGGTTTGCTCTCTCGCTCTCTCTGGCTGTTGGGTGTTGGATGCCGCCCTCTGGTACCAGCCCAGCTCAGCTGTGAAGCCATAGCATGTAGGATAATTCAGGAGAGATGCACAAATATCCAGGATGGCTTTCTGCTGGGTTGAGCGGTCCCTCTATGGGCTCCATGATGGCAGAAGCCATAGTCATTGGATCACGTGGTTCATTGCTAAGGTAGCACCACCCACACAAAGTACTTAGTGAGTGGCTGGGTTCAGCAGCATCCCCCAGTTCCCTACTTGGGGAACAGCTTCAACTGCCTTATGTGTAAACCAGGGATGTCAGATCTAAGTCCCGTGGGACACATGGTGTCCCAGAATATCTATGAACAAGGCCAAACACATGAGCAAATCATGCACTGCGGTGTCAAAAAGCCGGACACCCCTGGGCTCTAAATGATGCCTGGTTCCTGCTTTATCCAGCTATAGGATGGTAGAGGCCTGGTCTTCTGACAGGGAAATTCAGAGGAAGGCCACACAGAAACAGGTAACATTGAAAGGACAGAGCTCTGGGTGCTGCCACCTGATGTAGCAGGTTCTCCCAGGGACTGTGTCACTGACCACCTCAGCCCATCCAATTTCATCTCCTGCCATTCCGTATGTTGGCTCTGGAGTGCCTGCTTTGGGCTGAGCAGCCCAGCCTGTTTTCTTCTCCATCGGAGACACAGTTCCATCATCTGCGCAGGTGCAGCACACGTCACTCCCTCTTCCTCCTCATGGAGAGCACTCTGGCTCATCTCATGAATGCAGATCCCTCAGTTTCCCTTCCAAGCATTTACATGTGTGTGTGCACATGCAAGTCATACATCATTATGGTCAGTGAAATAAGCCAGGCACCTCATGATACCATGCGCGGAATCTGACACTGTTGATCTTGTAGTGAGTATAGCAGTCTTTTGTTTTGTTTTGTTTTGTTTTGTTTTTTTGAGACAGGGTTTCTCTGTATAGCCCTGGCTGTCCTGGAACTCACTCTGTAGACCAGGCTGGCCTTGAACTTAGAAATCCACCCACCTCTGCCTCCCAAGTGCTGGGATTAAAGGCGTGCACAAGTATAGCAGTCTTAACCAGAGCTGGAGAGGGAAGCCCAGAGAGGAGAGAAGAGATGGGAAAGTTGGCAAATGGGCATTAGTGAGATGGTGAGTAACTTCAGGAATGCTCTGTGCACTAGGACCCATAGAGCACAGTGATAAAAGTGGATAAATTTGATAATGGTCAGAAGAGAGGAAGGTTTTGAATGTCTTCACCGCAAAGAAAGGTCAACTGTTAGAAGTGATGGGGGTACTTATCACCTTGATTGGGTCTTTTCACCGTGTGCTTTTGTATCCATTATGTGGCACCCTGTGAATGAGTATTATTGTTAGATGTCTGTTAGATGTCAAACAAATGAGCCAAGGAGTCGGGTACAAGTTTGCCTCACAAGCCTGAGGACGTGAGACCTACCCCTGGTATCCCAGTAAATCAGTGGGATTTGGTGGCACACATCTGGTGGCACACATATGGTGGCATATATCTAATGGCATACATCTGGTGGCACACATTTGGTAGCACACGTCAGGTGGCTTACATCTGGTGGTGCATATCTAGTGGCACACATCAGGTGGTGCACATCTGGTAGCACACATAAGGTGGCTTACATCTAGTGGCACACATCTGGTGGTGCACATCTGGTGGCTTACCTCTGGTGGTACACATAATACTCTCAGAGATTCTTCACTGAGACGTGGGTGGAAACAGGTGAAATTGGTGAGGAGCTCTGAGGCCTGCTAACCTGGTGTCTGCAGCAGAAAGAGGAGAGACCTGGCCTCTAAAGCAGAGTGATGGAGAAGACCAGCTCCTGAAGTCTCCTCACGTGCACTGTGGTTCCCAGGCACCTGAACTCACACGTGTACAGATACACAGAAAATGAACACACACAAACCATTTCTTGGAGAGTCACACCCTACTCAGTCTTTCCGGCCTACAACCCGAGTCTTCCCAGGCAGCACGACTTTCAGCAGATCCAGGTTGTAAATGGAGAGCTATCGGGCTATCTGGTGTCCGGGGTTTCTCCAGCTCTGAGTCCTCCCAGCAGCAGTGATGGGTGCTGTTGTTTGTGGTTCACTGTAGTGTTGTGCTGGTATAAACCACCACCACCTCCTCCTCCTCCTCCTCCTCCTCCTCCTCCTTGTTTTTTTTTTTTTTTTTTTTTTTAAACACGGGTTTTTTTTTTTGCTCTGGCTTTCCTTGAACTCATTCTGTAGACCAGGCTGGTCTTTAACTCAGAAATCTGCCTACCTCTGCCTCCCAAGTGCTGGGATTAAAGGTGTGTGCCACCTCTACCCAGCGGGATAAACATTCTTGTACATGCTAGTTTGTACAAGTTGCTGGGTGGTGGGGTGCTGGCTGGAACCCCAGGAAGCTTTCATTGAAGGTGGAATCTACACCCTTACTGTGTGCTTCTTGGCCAGGCCCATGGCCACTTTGAGTCACACAATGAGGCAGATGTAATGGTGTGAGACTTTGGGAGGCCTTGGTCCTCCCAGTGGGACCTGTTAGAAGCACACAGCCTGTGGGTAACAGGAGCCACACCCACTATGCACAGCCTTACATTAACTGCCTGGTCTCCCCCGACCACCAGCGGCTGGCGTTGCCCTTTTCTTGGCTCTGTCCCAGCTTCTCTTCAGGGTATAGGTGGTTTTAGGAAGAACAGCTGACAGGCTCAGGGCCTGTCTCTAGACCAAGCATCCAGCAGGAAGGAGAGAGCAAAGACAGGAGTGTTCTCAGACCCCATCATGACCCCAGGCCTTACTCCCAGGCCCACAAAGAGAGGAAGTTGTGGGGAAGTAACAGGACTCATTTTCTTGTTTTTGTTGTTGTTCCGGATCTTCCTTCTCTTGGGGGTGGGAGGGAGAATCTTTAGCTTTCTTTATAAATGAGTCCTTAAGGCCTGGCATGCCCCCTGAGGAGCTGGGGTTGGGAGGGGGACATCAAAACTCCGTATAGGTCCTGGGCCATAAGGCCTGGGGTCAGCCAGACACCGTGTGACAATTAGTTTTAGAATCACCTGGGAAGAGACTCAGTGGTCATTTGACTAGGTCAGGTTGGCCTCTGGGCATATTTATGAGTGGTTGTTTTAATTGTTAATTGACAAAGGAAGACTTAACCCATTGTGGGCAGCACCATTCCCTAGACAGGCAAATAAATGAATGAATGGTATAAGAGACTTGTCCTTTCAACTTAGCTTCCTCTCTTCCAAAAGGAAGTGCAACACCACACACGACTGTCACCCTGTGTCCTCTAAAACAAAGCACAGCTCCTGGGCCTTCCGGCCTCTTTTACACACCTGCCCAGCTGTGTACCAATAAATCCCAGAGCCAACCAGTTCTGCACTGGGGACTGTTGATCATCTCTGGTATATCCGGGTAATGTGGTCCTTAGGTCAAAGCAGTGCTTCAGAACCCCACTGTGACCCACTGGTCAGGGTTGTTCACAGAGAATGATTTCTAAAGAGTGCAGATCTGGGCAGGGCCGAGTGTGTCCTGAGGAGTTGGCCATAGCTCAGCTCATCCACCATGGGCTTCCCATACCTTTAGGGAGAAATGCCTAGCAACAGATTATTCTTTGGGGGTTTCTGCTTCCTTATTGGAAAGATTCTACTCCCCATGGTTATGGGAAGAACATCTTAGAACACAGGAATCTCCTAGAGGAATTTAGGACCTAGGGGAAATATTAGTAATGAGACTGGAGCTCTAGCTTTGTAATGTCAATCTTGTCCTGCACTGCTGAGCTGCGTCCCAGCCCAGGTCCTTGTAAACAGAAACCCCGCACCTCTGCTCACTGCAGGATTCACTGACACCACTGCTTTTTCCCAGATCTCTTCTTCATCTTCTGTTCTGAAAAGATCCCAGATGGATCTTGGTGAGAACTGGGCGTCCTTCTCATAGCAGCCCACGCAAACCAAGTCCCCAGCTTACTAATTCCCATCACCCCACCATCACCATCACCTCACCATCACACCATCACCTCACCATCACCTCACCATCACCTCACCATCACCTCACCATCACCTCACCATCACCTCACCACCATCCACCATCACCTCACCATCACCTCACCATCATCTCACCATCACCCACCATCACCCACCATCATCCACCATCACCTCACCATCACCTCACCATCACCTCACCATCACCTCACCATCATCCACCATCACCTCACCATCATCCACCATCACCTCACCATCACCTCACCATCACCTCACCATCACCTCACCATCACCTCACCATCACCTCACCATCATCCACCATCACCTCACCATCACCTCACATCACCTCACCTTCACCCTCCCACCTATTGCAGTAGCAGCTAGGCTTTGACTGCCTGCTTCCCGCCCCCACAGTGTTCCCAGACACCTGATCCAGGATACCCGTCTGCTGGCTCTTCCTCTCTTGTGCTGTTCCTGCCTAGACCCAGTTTCCTTGAGTTTCCAGTGATTTGTTCCAGAGTCAAGAATGTCCTCCTCCTCCACAAAGTGCATCCTGGCACTGCCTCCTTCTCTCCTGGCCCCACCCCTTGGGGCTGGATACTTGACCTTGAAGCTTTCAGCCTGGCTACCATAACACACTCCTTTCAAAGCTGGCTGCTAGTTAACCTGGCCTCGGAGGTCACTGGAGGCAGAATCCTGGTTAGATGTGACCTCTTGGACACATCAGGTGGGGATGGGTGGAGGGAGGGCTGCCTCGAGGGGGGCTGGCACGGGTTCCCGGGTGGTCACAGAGTGTATGGCAGTAATCTTAGGTCCCCATGCTCAGGGATCTGCAGACTGTGCCTGCATTCCAGTCGGAGCTAGAATTCCATTACAGCTGAACTCTTGGTTTCCTTCTCTACAGGGCTGGCTCGGTCCCCTGGGGCCAGCACCATCCCTACCTGGCTGTTTCACTGTGACCCAGCTCCTGCTGTTTGCCTGGGAAAGCCTGAAGTCTGGGAGTAGTGGGGTCGGGAGGCACTTGGGAGGGATTGGGGTGGTGGTGGGGAGAGCAGATCTTGGGGGAGTTTATGAGGTTCTGGGACCCTAGCTGTTACCGTGGCTGGCTCCTGCATGTTAGCATGCTAGCTCCTGCAATGCTTAGGCCTCGGTTTCCCCTCCCACAGGCACAGGTTGGGTAGGCACATCCCCAGCTAATGGCTCAGTCTGGAAGAAGCAGAAAACCCCAGCTAGCTTCAGTGGGAATGCTGATGCTACTACCTGCCTCCGGGTCTGTTAGAACCTCACTTCACAGGCTGGTGGCTTTTATGGTCGCCTCCGCGCAGCACCCAATTTATTTTTAAGGAAATAATAACAACAGCAATTAGCTATTCCTTTGAATGGTTCCAGTAACGATATAATTTAAAAGGACCAACAGGCTGGAACTGCCTCCCTCCGCTCTTCCTTGGGGGCAGCTTTGGGAAGGGACACAGCCCCGTGGGCTGGGGATTTATGGCTCCTGGTTGTCATACAGGTTGAAGGTCAGCTCGACTTTCTGGGGCTCTGAGCCCCGGCGTGGCCAGGAAGGTTCAAACATACACACTCCGAAGGAATTAAAACAAAATTGACAGACAAGCAAACAGATCAAACAAGGCACTTCAAAGAGAAGGCGAGCCACGAGGAAGAAGCCCAGTAGCCTTCCAGTCCCCAAATACTGGGAAACAAAGGCTCCCTGCGCATGCCCAGGGCTTGGCCGCCACCGGATCCTTGCCCGGAGCGCTGGGAACCCGTCTGCAGGGACGGTGTGACCAGTTACTGCCCTCTCCGTGCCCAAGCACTCAGAGGGGCTAATTAGTGCTTTTAATATGCAAATCAGAGCCCGGGCAGATTAAATCTAGAGGAAAAAAAAAAAAACAGCTGGTGAATATGTTATTTTAATTACAACTCCAAAGGAGATACCAGTCTGGTCTAAGGGTCTGGTCTAAGAGGAGAGCGGGCTGGCGGATGTGAGTCTCTTGTAGTCGGCGCAGGGCCGGGGTGGGCGAGCAGGAGAAACTGCTCAGCAAGGGCTTGGGCTAGAGTGGAGAGGGCCTGGCAAGGGCTGAATGGATCAAGCCTATATCCTAGGTAAGCACGCACTGGTCCTGCAGGAGACTGCCCAGTCTCATCACTGATGACATCAGAACCTCGGTGTTCGCATACTGTCTAAACTCCACCCCCACAGTTACCTGGCAACAGCCAGGTAGGCCTGACCCACTATAAAAGGGGCTGCTTGCCCTCTCCTCCCTCTCTTATTGCGTTCTTGCTTTCTTATTCTTCCCTTCTTGCTCCTGCTCTGTCCCCTCGCCCCTTCCCCATCCCTTCCCCCTCCCCTCCACATGCTCATGGCTGGCCTGTACTCTCTCTCTCTGCCTTTCTCTGCCTCTACTCTCCTCTTAACTCCCCTCCCCGTGCCCTGAAGAAACTTTATTCTATACTCTATCATGATGTGGCTGGTCGCTCAGGGGGAAGGGATGCCCTGGCATGGCCTGCTGAGACATCCCCTTCCCCCACAGCTCCCCCCATAGAACATACCCTTTCTCTCCTTATCTTTTTATAAACACATCACTTGGAAAGGACAATCTCATTCATTCTTAATTCATCCATTTGCTCATTCATCCCCCTCCCTGCCCCCAATGGATATTTCCTGGCTGCCTATCATATAACATGCTCTGGGCCAGGTGCTGGGAATACTAAGGCGAGCACAGCAAGGCCCTGGCTAAAGGGACTTGCGTTTAGGTGGAGGAGGAGTTGCGGCAACAAGTGATACAAGTTAATCAAAAAGTTGCAGAGGAGCAGAAGGCCTGTGCAGGGCAGTAGTCCGGAGGCGAGTTGCGTGATAAGAGCCAGAAGGCCCTGACCTGGGAGACAAGGGGACTTTGCAGTGATGTGACATTTGAGTTGAGACCCAAAGGATATAAATGCGCCTAGGTGTAATCAGGACAGTGAGTGTCCCCATGGCCCTCCTGTGGGACATTGGTTCTGTGTCACCAACCTGAGAACATTATGGAATGGTGGAAACCCAGGCAGGCTGACCCTGATTCAGTTTGTCTTTTGCAGCTAAAACAAGGAAGGGAGACCTCACAGGGGAAGTTCTGTCTCCCTACACCACTGAGCATCACTTTGCCTGGTCCCAGTCCGGGACTTGCTGTGGCGAATATTCATGGAAGGCTGTGGTGCATAGGCCCAAGAGCCTTTGGGGCTCCACACTCCTCAGCCGACTGTAGCTCCCTTCTGTCTCAGCCACGCAGGCAACAGGCTTTCTCCGAAGTTCTCTGCTGGGAAGGGAACCCCATAGAAGAGTCCTTGTTCCCAACACTGCCAGCAGGCCACTGAGTCCCGGGGTGGCTGCTCCCACTCTCTGACCTTGTGTTTGGCTTTCTGTGTGAGTTTGATTTCTATGGGAAATGACAAAACCAAACTCAGAGATCAAGGTGTGTCATCTCTAGTCCCATGTGGAGGTACACAAGGTCCGCTTGCCTGGATAGAGGAGCCAAATAAGGGAAAAACAAATTAAAAATTCATTCTTCACCAACTTGCCTGCAGGCAACAGAGGGAAAATTCCTTGCACAGCATGTGGACTGAAGAAGGAACTGTCTGATGGGCAGCAGGGGTGGAGAATGGGAGTGTGGAGGGAGGAGAGAGAAAGAGAGAGAGAGAGAGAGAGAGAGAGAGAGAGAGAGAGAGAGAGAGAGAGAGGGAG
>JADRCD010227420.1:0-37954 GCA_019843815.1 Montemys delectorum
ACACACACACACACACACACACACACACACACCCCTCCAGTGCTACTTGTTATATTTTCCTTACTTTTCCAGAGTCTTTCCAGACTTTTTCCAGAGTCAGAGATTTTTAAAGGTAAACATCTGGGATAACACCATAGCAATGTGGTTTCGTCATTCACGATAACTTGTGTGGAAGAACTTGCTTGAACACTGACTACTTACACCATACTAAGTTGTTGGATACAGTATCTTATCTCCTGCAATTCTGTTCTTGTGGCTCTAAGCATTTCCTATGGGATTACCAAGACTCAGAGTCCTTGACCTAAGCCTTCCAGACATCCCAGCTGCTGCCCAGGGTGACCATGTTTGACTTTTAATTTCATTTGGTGGCAAAATTTAAACTAACCTAAACTCAGTTTATGGCAAAACATAATGAAACAAACACTAGTCTATTTGTTCTTTGTTCTTTTCACTCTACTCTGTGTAAATATGCACACATTGACAAAAATTAACAACATGTGTGATTACAGGGTTCTACTGCCTTATGTCTGAAAGAGCTTGTTACATAGCATATAAAATTATGTCCAACAGGTACCCCCTAAGTTTCATAATCTTTTTTTTAAACTGGATCTCACCATGTATACTAGACTGGCCTCAAATTTATAATCTTCCTGCCTCCGTGTCTCACATCCTGGAATCACAGGTGTATGTAATTGACACCAGTTTCCCCAGGATTTCCAGTAAGAATTTGTAAATTTTTTAACTTTAATCAAACTCATATATATACACACTATGCTTTTTTTTTTTTTAAACTGAAGGCAGGCCACAATTTCAAATGCTTTTTAAAGTTTTTCCTTTATGCTTAGTACAATACATGTACTCCAAAGCAACTACATCTAATATATAAAACACACACACACACAAAAAAAAAACCTGTTACATTTCACAGGGCAAAAAGAGCAAGAAATAAAACGACACACATAGGTCTCACAGTATTAATTTGGTGTGGGTTTTCTTCAGTAAAACAACTAGTTCAATACGAACTCTCACTATCAGGGATTTGCATACCAGAAACACACTCTACTTCATATTGACTAGTTTCTTAAATCAAAATTCCTCTCTCACTTGATGCTATATTCTTCCTTATTCTAATTAAAACAACAAGCGACAAGACTTTGGATTTGGGGGCTGTTATGCTCTTGGATAGCCAGTGAGGTCCTATGAGCATGGTCCTTTCCTAATGGTGAATTATCAAGAGGGTTAGCAGACTGCTACACCATATAACTACACTATTCATGTCTAAGGAAACTCCCAGGATGCTCTACTGCCTCTCCTCTGTCCCCATAGGTCCCCCCTGCTAAGTCTTTGGGTTGGTAATTCCTGTTTAACCCAGCCACTGTATGTCTAAAAGTCTTCTTTCCACTCCACAGCTTTTCTAAAGTGTGGCATCCATTCTCCATGTAAGGTGTCCTCAAAATGTTTCCGAGTTCCCAGTGCCCACTTCTGGCCTACATTACCTCTGAGTTCCAAATCTATATATCCAACTCCCTCTGACCTGACCCTATTGAGATGGCAAAGGCACCTCCAGTTTCACACAGATGATTACACCAACACTATCTTTAAGTCTTCCTATACCAGTGTGATAAATGACATCACTATCTCTGCTACTCAGGTTCAAAATGTGGACTCACACCCTATGCAATCTCCCATGCCCACAATGACCACCCAGCAACAGTTCATGCCCTATGTAACTCCCAGCAGTACTGGAAGCCTGCCCATCCCTCGTTCTAAGGCCGGATCTGTAGCACCTGGCTACAGCACTGGAGCAGCCTCTTCACTCCTTTCTTTGATTGTATTCTTGACCTCCTTTAAACCGCAAGGCAGACCAGTCTGATGATGCCCTACAAAGAATTTGAATCAAAGGATACTGAAAGGAGAAACACAAAGGAAGGATCTGGCTGGTAACTAGATACACAAAGACAATCAGATATTATACGTCCTCTGACAGAAATCCAAATCTGACGACACGCCTACTAATCTTTCCCACAACAGTTCTACCAACTGAGGACCGAACACTGAAGTATATGGAGACTGTTTTCACTCAAACCACCACAGTCACACAAACAGCACACCGCTGTATCAACCAAACACAACGCTCAAAACAGACTTAGTTTTGATCAAGCCACTCAAAGTGTTTTCAATTTTCAGGAAATACAATAGATACAGATATTTTGTACAAGCCTATGATTGAGGCACTTAGGAGAGGGAGGGAGGCAGGAGGATCAGGACTTCAAGGTCATCCTCAACTACAAGAGACTTTCAAAAGGCCAAATACACATGAGCAAAGACAAAACAAAACAATCAAGCAAAGCACTAATATAATGAATCACCAAGCTGTAATATAGAACATGCTCACAGGAGAGATGCTAAATAAATGCCACAAAGAGAGACCAACTCTCCTGCTGGTAAGAGATGTAGCAGCCGACAACAGTGGGAAACCTAACTTGAATCCTAGTGTAAACAAGCCGAAAAGAAGATATTTATAAAGCAGCTGAGATCTGAACACTGAAATTATTAAAAATTATAACTTAAATCACTTTACTTTCAAAATCCATACACCAGAACCCAATACTATAAATAAGCACAGTGTAAGAGCCAATATGTAAACTAAGGGCAGATTATATGAGGTAAGCCCCTAAAGACGGTCAGCACATTGCTACAAGATGCCTGCAACAGGGATGGATAAGTACTGGGGAAGAACACTATCAAAGCTGCAACTTGGATTTTTCCCTGACCCCTAGACACGGTCTTGCTGCGTAGCCCGGGCTGGACTTGCATTTGTGGAGATCACCCTGCCCCACCGACATGTGCTGGGATTACTTTTTTGTGTCCAGCTACAAATCAGAATCCCAAGAATTCTTATGCTGCAGCATAAAGTTATCTACCGTGCAAAATTACAGAGAAGTGACAGTGCCTAGGCCAGAAACAAATACTAGCAGCCACTGAAAACCCATAGAAGGTTTCACTATTAAAACCCTCAACTCAGAAGGTCCATACCTACATGTGGTGTACACATAAGATTTCCCAAGTGTGTAGGGTACGTGGAAACTTAGACACAGACAGACAATCAGTCTCAGTCCCACCCACCCCCTCTCAAGAAAAAAGGAACTACCGAAAAGGAAAATGAAAGGTTTTGGAACCATTTAACTGTTATTTGCCAAAGTGAAAGGTCTGGATGACAAAATGAAGGATGTTTCTCAAGATGCACAGTAAAGAGAAAGTTGAAAGAAAACACACTAAAGACACAGGGGGACAACCCTGTAACTAGTAACTAGTAACTTGTAACCAGTAACTACTCTGTAAGGAAACACACTAAAGACACAGGGGACAACCCTGAAACTAGTAACTAGTAACTTGTAACCAGCAACTACTCTGTAAGGAGAGGCGGAAGCAAAGGAAGGGGAGAGACATAATTTAAAATAACCCGAGTGGCTGGAAGAAACCCTCAGTGGGAAGCTGTTTTCTGTACAAGCATGAGAGCCTGAGTACAATCTCCAGGACCCACACACAGAGCTGGATACGGTGGCAGTTTCTGTAATCCCAGGTAGGAAGGATTCTCTCTGGAGTTCACAGGCAGCCTACCCAAAACAGTGGGTTCTCAGTTTAGTGAGAGAAAAATGAGGTGGAGAGCGACTGAGAAAGACACTCGGCAGTGAGTAACCTCTAGTCATATCGTCAAAGTCTGCACTCATGCACTCATACACAAGCACAACACACACACACACATACACACATACACACACACACACACACACACACACACACACCAACAACAGACTGCTCGCCAGAGCTAAAACCAAAAATCTTTAGAAATAAAGCCTAGTAAAACAAAAACAAAACAAAACAACAACAACAACAACAACAACGTCCTTAATTTGCCCAACTGTGGTAGCCTAGGCCTTTAAGCCTAGCACTCAGGATGCAGAGGCAAGAGGATCTCTGAGTGAGGGCAATCTGGTCTATAGAGTTGAGTTCCAGGACAGCCAGGGCTACACAGTGAGACCTTAATTCAAAAAAAACCAAAATTTTAATTAGAAGTAGAAGTTCTAATAATTAATTCTAAGATATAACTGAACAATTTAAAATACATTTAAAGTCTTTGCTAGCTTCTTTCCCTTTGAATAATAAGAGGAAGGTTTTATTTAAAGATTTAAGACCTTCAATAATTCAAGCAAGAGATAATCACAATTTGGACATACCTGGTATTAATAAAGTTACATGTCATGAAATATACCAAAGTTAAATAGTAAGATTCATAAAAGTCAGAAACTGTACAGAAATCTGTCACAAATTTTCAAGCCAGTAATTGTTAAGAGCATCAAACGGTATCATTCTACATATCATTCTACAAGTACAAAGAAGATATGTAAACTTTTAAAGAGTAATGTTCATTACCAATGTCAGCTTTGAAAATGCGTTGCTACTGGCATCCAGCAGGTAAGACGGGACTGCCTTAGGTAATCTGTGATGAGCCACAAGCTGGCTGGCTAGGGCTGGCAGTGGCCACTCTCAACCTCAGTGGCCCCTCCTTACGTTGATGAGAATACTGCTATTTTAGGTCTTCGATAGGATGGAAAAGCCAGTCAGCAGAGTACTGAGATGTGTGACTGTGTCAACCGGCCATCGGCCTCTCGTGGCTTTTGAATATTCCCTGAAACATCATCTCTTCTTGGACTGTTCTGCGTAGCATTGGCTTTCCTGATTCTCAGGAACATCCACTCTTTTGTTCCTTGTAATTTAATTTCTTGCCATACATTTATTTATTTTTTATCCTATCATTGATTTTAGCAGAAAATGCTGGCCTTACACCATCAAGTAAAAGGCAGGTTTCTCCTCTGTGGTTTACACCGTACAATCCTAGTGTGTCATAAGAAAAAGTTCAAGAGCAAGGAAGAGGGACCTTGTTAGCATCAGTGCTTTATTCCTCTTAAATGAAACTTTAGATGAGTTATAAGTGATCCTAGAAGCCAAAGGATCTCACGGGAGGGTGATCCCTAAAAATGTTTTTTCTTAAAAAAAAAAAAAAAAAGATAGGGTCTTACTACATTGCCCTAGGTGGTTTAGAACTCACTATATAGACCAAGCTGGCCTTGAAATCACAAAGCATCTTCCTTCTGAGTGCTGGGGTTAAAGTTTGCCACCATGCCTGGTCCAGTTGTGTATATTCTTAAAATATTAATTTATGAATAGACTATATTGAAATGTTAAAAATTTAGGAAAAGTCCATTTATAACAAAACCTTACTTCTTTCCAGCCACTCTGCAGGGACAACAAAAGGCCAAATTCCTTTCTCCTGCCTCTGTGGCTGAGTGCAGGCGTCAGTACTACATAATAATCCTACAGGTTTTTAATTAACCCTCTCTGACTTGACTGCCAAGAGCATAATATTACACAATTACTTAAATGTTTGGTTTTATGTTTTGGAATTAAGAATGAGATAACTTAAGTTAAAAACATCCAAAATCTATGCACAAGAATTCGCCAAGCAGTAAGTCATTTCAGGACCTCATAAATCTGAGTTGACCTTAAAATAAAACCACCAATGACATAACTGGAATAGCTAACAATTAACCATAAACAGATAAAAATGATTTGGTCAAAGACACCACAAAGCGAGACTAGGGAGATGGCTCAGTGAGTAAAGTAAATGTTTACTGCACAAACACTAAGCACTCAGCACCCACAAAAGAGCTGAGCATGGCACATGGCAAACAACATCTAAAGCTTCATTCCCATCTCTGGATGGCTGCAACAGACAGAGTCATGGGCTTCCTGGCCAATCAGCCTAGCTGAATCAGTCCACAGAGTCCTGCGGACATGACTAGGACTACCAGAAAGCGGGTGTATTTGATAATGTCTACACACACACACACACACACACACACACACACACACACACACCCAGAGTCCTGTGGACATGACTAGGACTACCAGAAGCAGGTGTATCTGATAATGTCTGAGATACTTTTCACTGATATGATTAGCAAATCATTTAAACAATTAATAATAGCAAGCAATGAACTGAAAAGAATACTGGCTAGTAGGTATTACTGTTGGAATGTATATAATAACGTATTTTTTGAATTGTTGCAGCTAACACAATTTAAAGAAAGATTTTTAGTTCTGAAATGCTACTTAGAGTATTTTGGGGGAAAAAAAAAAGCACTTCTCTGTATGCACATAAACATGTAAAAGTGTCTTTCCCAGACCAATTTAGGAAAAATTATACATGGCAAAGTATGTAAACTTTCACTGAAGGTGAAATGGTTATACTACATGTACACAGTGGAAGACTATGCAACAGTTTACACAGAAGAGCACATGACAGCAGGATATTGAAACACTTCATGTGCTGAGCAGACATACAAATGTCAAAGTATATTCAGAATGACTGCTCTCAAGGGATGTGCCTCAGTCGTAAATACTGCCCAGAGTAAGAGAGGCCGTGGGCTCCCTTCCTGTAGTCCCCACGCCTAACACAAATAAACAACAATCAACACATAATTTGTTTGAAGGTTTATATATTGAAGCCTATTTATGTTAAAGCATATAAAAGGTAAGAGAGCTCACTGCATAAAGTATAAACAAGTTTACAGAATTTTTTGTAATATGGTCACCATTTCAATTTTACAAAAATGATAACAGTATGTTCATAGATAAAATTTTTAAATGTGCAAATAGGAATAGAGCAATGAGACTGTGCATGGTGTTCACACACTCAAATGGCATGTGAGAAACTCATCATACTCAGTAGTCATATCAAATGTTAAAACTATTCATTCTGACAGCCTACTGCTATACACATGCCTTTCTTTATTATTCAGACTTTTCAGGTTTTTTTTTAAAAAAAAGGTATATTTTAACCCAACAAAAGTGTTACTATTTTAGGAAAGAGAATTAGTTGGAAACTTTACAAGAGATCATTACTTTAAATGAAAAACAAAATCAATACATTCCTAAACTGTCTGAATGTATGTATTACTTGGAAAATAAAAACCAAATAAACATATGGACAGCCAAAACATTTAGGTAGAAAAAAATAAAACAAAATCTAGATATGGTTCAAAGCAAATGCAACATTCAGTTGCCTAAAAATTAAACATTTTTGTTGTTTTATCTTCCTAAGAAACATGGAAATGCTCTTAAGTATGTGAGAAATTAATTTAATTTTTTACTTTAATTAATAAAGTATATCTAAATTATTAACATAAGATCATATAAAAGTTACATAAATTCTCAAAATCACTCATAACAGATGCAACACAAAATATATTATCACATTTCTATTTAAATATACATAAATACTTTAAATGACTATCAATAAGTTTGCAACCTATTCCTAATACTGCCAAGAGGACCGACACTTGAAGGACAGAGGTCACAACCTAAGCACAGGAAGACTGACACTATTAAGACTTAAAACCTACAAATCCAAGCAAGGTGTCCTTGAGAACTTAGACACACACAAACAAACAAACAGACACACACACACACACACACACACACACCAGAAAAAAAGAAAAAGAAAAAGGTAAAACACTGTAGGACCTTCCAGTCCCCCTGTACATGTCTCTGATATTGATGTTACTATGAAACATATCTCTAAGCATCTTAATAAAAGTGTTAGGAAGGACAGTAGCAGATGCACATTGTGGCTCCTGCTTCAGCCCAGTCTGCCCTCTGTGCCTGGGCCTGAGCCCACCTTTCAGCAGGTCTTAGTTTCCTAATCTGTGAAATGGAAACACCAGATATCTGCGTAGTTCACTGGTCATTTGTGCCTGAGGAGATAATGTATATAAAGTATATGAAAGTGCCTCTGAAAAGTATAAAATACTATCGAAATATCGAAATAGGTGTTTTTAAGATTGTTCTTACCAAAATACCAACAAAGGCAATTTGTGATCAAATTATGCCCTATATAAATTTCTTAAAAGATGTTTACTAGAGACACTGACAAACCACAAGCATGCTAATTAGTATAGTTTCCATGGCAAGCCATTTTGCTTCTCTAAGTATTTTATTCCCACAGAATTGAAATTCTGTCAAATACAACAGGAAAGATGTCAAGCTAGCTGATCAAACCTCCCTGCCTAAACCTGCCATCACTCCAAAGGCCGTGTTCTCCCTCCACAGCTCTGTACACATTTCCTGACCCTTCCACTATCCTTTCATGACCCAATACCAAAGACTGAAGAAGCCGTGCTTGGCTTGCAAGGTAAATTCCACCTTATGTTCGCCAGACCCCACACTGACACATCAAGTGAAAAAGACACCAAAACCCCCATATACAGCAAAAATACACACAAGCACGCAAATGTCCTTCATTCTTAGGGGAAAATATATCTCTTACAGAGCAAACGATCATCACCTTAAAACGAAGTGTACAACACAGCACAACAAGGAAAATAAATCGTACTCACCATCTCCCATAGCCATTCAGATGGTCCAGGGAGCTCTCCCAACCCAAAAGGTCAAATATCACAGCAAAATAAGTGTAGCTTAGTGCCTGCGCCACTGGGCTCGGCCTGCAGCCTACAGACACCGGGAGCTCTGTGTGACCCAGGCCGCGCTGCAGCTCTGCACCGCAATAGCCAACAGCTGCTACTCCACTTCAAAATAAAAGTCTGGGGTCTTGCTGAAAACCTTCGTTTTTTAGCGGACCCTAGCAGGGCTTGATCAAAATTATTCTTTAGCTGCACATATCCTGTTAGTTACACGTTGTGATATTTCTCCTTGTAATGGATGCTTGAAATTTAATCTAAGAAAAGCTCTGGGAGCCAATAAATGTCATCCCACTCGGGGACTTTTAATGCAATCATCAAAACACAAGGCATGTGTTCAGCAATCATTTTCTGCTTCCCTAAAGATATCCATGTAATCAGTAGCAATCACATGATCTGACGGATTAGCTGGTTTGCACCTTTTTAAAAAGGTTTTCATCCTTTGGTCATTACCTTTTAATATTTACAACAGAAGCACGATACAAGTGCATAAACAGGAATAGCCCAGTTTCCATGATTAACTGCTCTCATTATGCAGGAAGCATTCTGGCTGCCGTAAACAAATCACGTCAAAGACAGCCCATCAAAGGCAGCTCTGTGCACGGACAGTAGGGCCACACGGAACAAAGCTTGCTTCTGGTGGAGACAGAGCTGGCCAGTGCGCAGCTGCAGGGGAGCTAAGCACCCTCTATCCAGGCTGCAGAGACATCACTACATTATCAAGTTCTGAGAAGGCCTTGGGGCTCATGGCCACACAGAGACATGTTCTTAAATCAACCTAAGAAAAGAGCTTCTCTGCTCACTACCGAAGAGCATGCTATGAAAATACACAAAACCAGATTGGGAGTTATGATGCAGACTCGCATAAGCTGAATACACAGTAATTTTAAAGTCCAAGTCCTATGCTTTCCTTTACTGTCAGCCTCTGAGATAAATCATTCTCTTCCTGGCAACTATCTCCGAGAACCTGGAAATTACTCTACTGTGATTATAAGCCAAACTGTACTTGGTCCTACAAGCACATCAGTGTTTTCACAATGAAGGAAAAAGAAACAGTTGCAGCCAACAGCAAGGTTAGTGTTTACATCTTGGTTAGGGTACTAGGAGATTGTCTAGAAAGCTCTATGACAACACCAGGTCCTGCCACAATCACAGAGCACCACAATTTAGTCTTTCCCTCTGGCTGGTGTTGGCTCCTTCTAGACACAATACACTTACTTTTCATTCCATTTCCCTTCTAACAGTGAAGTTAACTCTTGTGTACTTAGGGACTCTGCCAATTTGCTTTTTTGTAACATGACAATTAAAGTCTAGCTTCTTAAAAATCCCCAGAAAAAAACAAATGTGCATTTCTCACTATTTTCTAAGCTAAATGATATATGTTCAAATCTGATGATATTATTTAGTGTTCTTGACTCTGCTCAACTAGTTCTTTTAAAACTGAAATCAGGGAATTTAATCAGAGCTTCATTCAAGAGCACTGCACTGCAAGGGCAATTATGAAAGAAACCAACGCGGGGGGGGGGGGGGAGAATAATGTATAGCTATACACCAGGAGCCACAAGAAGAGCAACAACAGGCTTTCTCTGAACAGTCAAGCCAAGAAGACAGCCCATGTATATGTCCCTTTCTAGATCAAAACACTGTATGAGCTCCTACCTCTAGGAACCTATCAAAAGTTCTCCTGACCTATGGGACACTAGCTGCACAGTTCTGCTCACTGGTTCAACACACCACAAACACTGTCTCCTCTCCCTGACTGGGCTCCAGGAAGCCCTGGTTTCTCTTTGTTTTACAAATAATCAAGTCCTGCTCACTTCTGGGCTTTCCTGGTCATTATTTTTTTCTAGCCAAAGCGTTTTCCTGACAATTATACCTTGACTGGTTGCTCTAAGCTATCAAGTTTCAACTGAAATATGACACTTCTTCAGAGAAACTGACTTAGCATCACTGAATTACTTATAATTTCAGTATTCTATTTCCTTCACATAATGACCTCAGACGATGACTCTACATCAAAACCCCTGGGTTCATTGCTTATAGTTTTCATCACAAACACTCTAAATCATTACACTGCAAGACTCGCTGCTCCATTATTGCAGTCTCAAGACAAAGACACTGTTTGCCATAATAGTTTCTGGTCACAGACTACCCTGTAGAACAAATTTAAAACTCCCATTATCTCTGAAAAACCCAAGACAATGTCCCTTCGGTAGGGACATAGTGTGAGAAAGAAGAGGTAGCATCCAGGAGACATCACCCTGTCGTGCAAATGACCCATTTCCCCACATCTTCACAGTAAGCACTTATTTTGTCCCAAAATGTTTCTGATCTTGGTAATTTTACTTTTTTAGTTTGAATATATGACTAGAAAAACACAGCAAAGAGTAGAAAACTTGGTGGGACAAAAAACGTATAGAAATAAAAGCTGAATTAACTTTCACTAGATTACTCTTTTCTATAAACTATTGGTTTTCCTAGTGTGGCCTATAAAAATATTTTCATTGCTCAATTAACAACTGTTTTAGCACTACTGGGGACTGAACTGACAGCTCTATATTTAGGGGAATATTCTCACTGAGCTCTAGCCCCAGCCCCCAGCTTGCATTTCCCAGACAAGCCCTGACCTTGAGTCCCTGCTCCCTAAGCCCCACAAGGAGCTGAGATGGCAGCCTGCTCCATCAGTTGAGGTATTATATAAAAATGAAGCAGAGTTGAAACCTTTATAGAAGTTTTAAATATAAATTTTAAAACAAAAGTGTTACTAGACAGAGAAAGTTGCTTGGGAAAAAAGGTACACCTGAAAGTATGGGAGTGGACTTCTTTAAAAGTCACCAACAAATATATATACATACATATACATACATATATATGTATATATAATACACATACAGATGATTCAAGTATCCTGAGTTAGAGTAAAATGCACCATAATTTTTTATTAATAAAAGTGGCAGCAGGGTCTTTAGGAAAATGCCAATTATACGAAGGAGAAATAGCCGTAGCTTCCCCACTGCCAACTGTTAGCACACCACGTATGTTTGACAAGGACACAAGTCTCCTACAGTGGTTTGAGGAAACACTAAAGGAAACCGAGAAGCACTGATAGTGCAGGTGGAAAAACCAAGCAAGCAGGACACAGTCCATGTATCAGAGTTAGAAAGTAGTGTTTAGTGAGAAGAGGAAATCAAGTCATGTTACACCTTGTGGACAATGGGCTGAAACGCCTGGAACTGAGGAAGAGAACACAGCCAGGACTGGGCACATGTCTATAGTTCTAAAACATGTGAAGTACAAATCCAAGGTCATCCTCTTCTACAAAGAGCTAGAAGCCAGCCAGGGCCATGTGAGTAGCTCTAAGGGATGGGGGGTGGGGACAGGGAGGGAGAGGGAGAGGGAAGACAGAGGTACAAGGGGTTGTAGGGAGAATAAGAACACACGCAGGACTGTCTCTGTACAAGATAAACCTAAAATCCAAATAGCAACGTCATGCAGACCCCAGGCTTCCAAAGCAGAGAATAAAGAAGAAATAAACAACAGCAACGACTGTATTTGGGAGTCTTCAGCACAGAATTTGCTAGTCTTTGGCCTGGCCTGGCCTAGGTCAGTGAGAGGGGCTGAGGAGAGGGGAAGGGGAAGGGGAAGGGAGGAGCAGGAGAGACAGAGAGACAGACTGAGATTCATTCATTTATTTTTTATATTATGTGTATGTGTTCCTCGATGGCGATTTATAAGTGCAGTGTCCAAGGAGTCCTGAAGAAGGTGTCAGATCCAGTCTAGATTCTAGAGTCTAGATACAGGCAGTTTGATATAGGTGATGAGCATCACATTCTTCCTCTGGAAGAGCAGCAAGTAATCTTTAATTGCTAAACCACTGTTAAACCTCTTCTCCAGTCCCCAGGTCCAATTAACAAGTTTTCTTAACAAGCGTAAGTTTGCCGAGAATTTATCAGTGAACTTAAAAATTATTCAAATAAGAAAGTTGGTATTTATTTATTTATTTATTTATTTATTTTTGAGACAGGGTTTCTCTGTGTAGCCCTGGCTGTCCTGGAACTCACTCTGTAGACCAGGCTGGCCTCAAACTCAGAAATCGGCCTGCCTCTGCCTCCAAAGTGCTGGGATTAAAGGCCAGTGCACCACTACTGCCTTTGTTTATTTCTGAGATGAAGTTTTAGATAGCTCAGGATGTTCTCATGAACTCCTGATTCTCCTGTCCCTACTCTGAGGTCCTTTTTAAAAAACTAAAGTACAAAGGAGATGACTCAGTAGTTTAGAGAAATTGCTGCTCTTGCAGACGATCCTATCTGTTTCTAGCACCCACATGGCAACTTAAGTTTCAGGGGCTCTGATGACCTTTTCTGGCCTCTGTGTGCTGCATACACATATGGTGTGCACATATATATGTAGGGAAAACACACATATACATAAAAAGAATCTTAAAAATGAAAACCCCAAAGTATAGGGCTAAAGAAGCAGCTCAGAGATTGAGTACTTTCTTGTTATGCACAAGGCTCTGAGTTTGAACCAAAACTTGCACATACCCTGCCTCCCTCTTCCCTCTCTCAATACACCATCAAAGCCTTCAGAGGGCATTAGTCCCCTCTTTGTTGCATTCAAGCCAACTTTTTAAACACTGGAAGCGAAATTGCCCCGCACACAGGCTTCTTTTAAACCCTTGGTTCTTATATCTGCTCATCAGAAAATGCTGCTCAATAAAGAACCTCAGCATCCTATGTAACCTATGGCGGGCAGCTGTGCCAGGCAAGCCTTAGCTGTGCCAACTGCTTCCTAAGGCTTGCCTGGCACAGCTGCTTCCACTTTCACATATCAAGAGAACGTGGGAAGAGAGGTGAGGGGAACTCAGACACCTGGTAATTCCTACTTCACCCAATTCACACTGACCCCTGCTCAACCAGATAATCAGAAGGCTGCTACCAACCTAGAGATAACAGCGAGGGGCAGCCCATTTTTAGACATTGAGCACCTGTGTGTCAGAGAAGATCAGTGACTGTCATGTGCGTCACTGGAGGAGTGCTGTTTAATGTACTCCTGTCCATACACCACCAGAACCAGGTGTACTCTGACCACCTGGGACACAGACAATCCTCAGGCTTGCAGACGGCACACGCAGGCCTAGAAGGAGCCACCACTATTCTTATACAGAGTCCTCACTGGCATCAACTCTTTGCCAAGAATTAGAGCTAAGCAAGTGACATTTTGGGTTACAGGATATTTGATCACATTGTGAACAAAGAAATTGTGTTATCTACTGGAAAAATCTGTTTTTAGTTGTAGTGTGGCTCAGCCTTAGAACACATCTTTTTTTTTTTTTAAAGATTTATTATTATACATAAGTACACTGTAGCTGTCTTCAGACACCAGAAGAGGGCGTCAGATCTCATTATGGGTGGTTGTGAGCCACCATGTGGTTGCTGGGATTTGAACTCAGGACCTTCGGAAGAGCAGTCAGTGCTCTTACCCACTGAGTCATCTCACCAGCCCTAGAACACATCTTTAATCCAAGAGCTTTCTGTTTGAATATAATAAGCAGGATTAAATAAAGTCAACCATAGGTCAAGAGTTGGAGCAAGCAGTCAGTTCACAGAAAGTGATTATCAGCTTATTAAGAAAAAAATGTAGGAGCCGCACATGCCTTTAATCTCAGTGCTTGGGAGGCAGAGGCAGGCAGATTTCTGAGTTCCAGGACAGCCAGGGCTACACGGAGAAACCCTGTCTTGAAAAACCAAAAAAAAAAAAAAAAAAAGAAACGAAAAAAAAAATGTAGGGCTAAAGAGATGGCTCAGACATTAAAAGCACTGACTGTTCTTCCAGAGGTCTTGAGTTCAATTCTCAGCAACCACATGGTGGCTCACAACCATCTGTAATGGGATCCGATGCGCTCTTCTGGTGTGTCTGAAGACAGAGAAAGTGTACTCAAATATATAAAATAATTTTAAAAAAGAAAAAAGAAAAAAACGTAGCATAAGAGGCAGTCAAGAGGATGGATAGAGAGATGCCCAGGAAGAAGAAGGGAGGGCCATTTAGTTTGAAGAAAGTTTTTTAAGATGTCGAGAGGGGCATTCCTGGAAGGACATCAGCTGAGGAGGAAGGTCAGCTGGGTGCCTTCTCTGCTTCTCTGAGGTAGCAGGCTTTCATCCCGGCATATGGTTCCTCAGCCTTCATTGGTAGAATTGGGCAATTGACATTTTGTTTAAAAAAAACAACAACACAGCATAGTACAGTCATCCCTCCAATAATAACAAGATTGGTTCCAGGAATCTAGGGATGCTCAAGTCTTTCTTATATAAAATGATGTATATTTGAGATAACCTAGGCTTGTCCTAGTTATAAGCAAATGGTGTAGAACACACAAGGATGCTATGAAAACTCCACGTTACAAAATTTAACAACTCTTCCTTTTCCTGTTGTTTTGGTTTCTACAGACACCAACAAAGTTAATGACTAGAAAAGTTAGGATGCCGTTCTTAGACACCTTCTATTCAAAGAAGGGATGTGAGAAACAGCTGTCTAAGTGAGACCCAGTAGCAATGAAGTCAATGTGTGCTTGGGACCTAAGCTTAAATTAAGGTACACACAACCTTTGTAACACCAAATTGTCATCCCACCTGACTCCCTGTAATACAACCAAGCCTGACCTCAATCGAACACAGAGAGAAAAGGCCTAAATGATATGTTTCTCTATTGTATGGCTTCAACTTCATACAACAAACTTTCCTCCAATAACACTTACTCCATCAAGTTAACCCACTGCCTAATGTGAAGCTGCTTTCCCACTTGAGGGGAAAAAAAAAGTATCATTTTTAGGAACAGAAAGTTTCTTCACATATGTGGCTAATGAATAGGTAGATGCTATTTTATAAAACTATAAACACAACTTACTATAAAAAAGAAAGGAATCACAAATCAAATGTCAACTTATCTGTGGACACAGACACTAATTCCAAACCTCTCTAAACTCATTCTACTTCAGCAGACAAAGATGAGCACTGTAGCACACTTCCTGTTGTTTCTTCACCAGTACTGTCTCTTAGACTTGGCACACTGGGGAAAGAGGCCAACTGCCCCACAGTGTCTACTAAAGGCAGCAAGATGAAATAATTACTCTGACTATAAGAACACATTACACACATGCAACAAACACAAGAGGGTTATCAACCTTCAAGTACAAAGACAAAAAGTAAGGCCAGAAACATTATTCTACAATCTCATTATGAAATCTTCATGACTCCAGAGATTCAGAGAAGATAGAGATCCAGGATAGAAGAGTCTACTGCTATACCTTAGCTAAGTTTACAAGCTACAAAAACAATGCTTTTGAAATTAGAGATGCATACTTGGCTTGAAAACAAACTTAGTATCTAACACTCTAGTAAGTCATCTCAGAAATGTTTAAGAGCTGGAAAACGTAATACTCTTACCTTTGCAGACGCTCAAAATCATACCACCAGAATTCTGAACTTCATCAAATTTGGTAAGTATCATTTCTAATCTAGGAATAAAGAATAAATTGTTTTTACATAGAGATGAACAGAAACAACTTCCTTTACCACATCTCTTGGAAAAAAGAATCTAGGGCTTTGTCTTGTTATTTCTACAAGTGACTCAAAACAGAAGACACAAAGCCCACTCTCTTCCCTCATGAGAAGTCAAATACAGACCTTTCTATGTATGGAGATACTCTGACAAAAACAGGTAACTTTCGTACAAAGTAATTTCATCAAATTTATTTCTCCAAGTACAGGAAAAGCCTTTCTAGTTCCATCCTTGTAACAAACCCACTCAGGCATAGTTGAAAAGCTTGTGAAACTCCTCTGAGGAGATGAAAGGCAGAGCTGAGCTGGAGAGAGGGCCCTCTAGTGCACTGCTGCTGGCACGGCAGCAGTGAGGCTGTCCTGGACGACCCATCTCCCAAAGCACTGCGCCCACTAACTTTCTACACTCTACCACACTTCACTAATACTTGAAAAAATAAAGACAAAACCCTGCAAAACACACACTTCTTTTCCTGTTTGTTCTGTTTTTTTTTTTTTTTTTTTTTTTTTGAGATGGGGTTTCTCTGTGTAGTCCTGACTGTCCTGGAACTAACTCATAACTCACTCTGTAGACCAGACTGGCCATGAGATCCCTCTGCCTCTGTCTCCCGAGTGCTGGGATTAAAGGCATGATCCACCACTGCCTAGCAAAACACACATTTATTACAAATAAAATGCATATTCATTACAGAATGAAATTAGGAATGCAAGCAGGGAAGAAAAAAATACCAACAGATAGATGTGTCCTGATATACACTTTCCATCATCTCCAGAGTAGTAAGCATACATGCAATATGAGCCAGTTACTGTAGTACCCTGGTCAGGTGACAGTAACATACTCCCCAATCTGTCCATGATCAGAACACAGGTGGTCATTGTAAGCACGATGGGACTTGATGTGCAGTTGGCACAGGCTGTCCACAAATTTGTGGTGTCCACAAATGTGGAGCTACAGACATGGAGTCAAGTATGTTGTCATCAAAAACATCTTAACTGAAAATAGAAAAAACTTAACTAATTTCTTTATTTGGTATGTATATTATAGACAATTTTAATTTTCGTATTCAACTAGACTTGTAATATTCACATCATAATCTCCAAGACAATCTTTGGGACTCTCTCCAAGAAAAATAAACGCCAAATGCTAACCTCAAACTGCTATATTTATACAGAGAGAAACAGAAGAGAAAGAAATGGACTAGGGAACCACAAAGCTCCTTCTCTGGAGGCAGCAGAAGCAATCTCCTCACACACAGCAGCAGCCATGCTTCCAAATGACCAGCACTCAGACAGTGACCCCTAATTTATAATGCGAGCCTCGCGGAGAGTTTGCTTCCTGGGGCATTTACACACATCTTCCTTTGGGGTAAAACAAAAATCTTGCCATCAATGCTTTACTTTTTCTTTAACTTTCTAACCTACCATTCTATGACTTATTTTCAAATTCATGATACATATTTGAGAAAGGAAGAGAACCATAGTTCCATGGGTTTTAACTGCCAAATTTTTATCTTTGGCTTACTTTTACATTTCTTTCATAATTTTCTTCCCTAAAACATTGGTGAAGTCTTGATCTACATCTTGCCATTTCTTACTTATAAAGTGAGCCTATAGAAAATGTTGGAAATGCCAATACCTATTTAAGAAATAACTAAGCCAGGTGGTGGTGGTGCACGCCTTTAACCCTAGCACTTGGGAGGCAGAAGCAGGGAGACTTCTGAGTTCAAGGACAGCCTGGTCTACCGAGTGAGTTCCAGGACAGCCAGGGCTACACAGAGAAACCCTGTCTCAAAAAACAAAACAAAACAAAACACCAAAAAAAACTAAATGTCTTTCATGGGCAACACTAATTGGACTCATGGTTTTGGGTTTTGGGGGTAGGGGACAAGGGTGGGAGGGTGGCCCTGGGAGGAATGGAAAGCAAATGTGACTGAGGTGCACTGTATGAAATTCCCAAATAATCAATAAAAATATTACATAGGGGAAATTTTTAAAGAGGGGAGGGGAGGGGAGGGCAGGGCAGGGCAGGGCAGGGCAGGGCAGGGCAGGCAGGGTAGTGCAGGCAGGGCAGGGAAAGGACAGAAGGGTCTAGAGAGATGGCTCAGCAGTTAAGAATACTGGGTATTCTTCCAGAGGACCCTTGATTGATTCCTAGCACCAATATGGCATTCACAATCAGCGGTAACTCAGTCTCAGGGTATCTGAAATAGTCTGGCCTTCACAAATATTGCATGCACATGGTGCAAAGACATACATGCAGGCAAAACACCTACGCATATAAAATAAAAGGAAAAGAAAAATATATTTTTTAGCTAAAAACCCCTTAGGAATCCCTTATAAAGCAATTTCTAAACTGTAACCTCACCTCCAACCCCAACAGATCCAACAAGTACAGTTTTATGTATCTGCGGAGGAAAGACATAGGTCACTTCATGTATAATCCAGTGCCTGCCATGGGGCTGAACAGACACTAAAGTGTGTAAGGTGTGAGCATGAGGTACAAGGGAACACTGGAACTGGAAGCTGACTCCTCAGAAGCAGTTCTGATGGGCCAAAGACAGGAAGGAAAGGGTTTATGAAAGCTTTGAGGACAAAGCAGAATAAGGCTGTGAGAAACATGAGACTGCATGAAGAGGGAGCTAGGTTCCCACAGCAACACTAAAAGAACAAGACAAAAAGCCCGACACGAACACTTCTAAAAATTAGGAAAATGGGAATAGGAAATTTAAGACAAAAAACTCAGAGTGAGCCTGGTGGTGGGTGCATGGCTGTAATCCTGGCACTTGAGAGGCTTTCTGCAGGAGCAGGCACTGAAGAAGGCAAGCTTCAGCTATCAGTGAGTTCAAAACCAATCTAGTCAGAAGAACCTGTCTTCAATAAACAACAAACAGAAAGTTCGGAAGAGAAAAGGGGCTCGCACGGAACTAAAGTGAAGCAATAAAACACGAGCAAGGAAGAGAGAGGCACGAGCAGCAGCACTAAGAAGCAGCAGCAACTGAGACAGCGGAATAATAACAAGAACCCCGAGGAGTCAGCCACGAGGGGGAAGGAGAAAGGGAACCTCCAAAGGCTCAGGCCCAGGATAGGCTGGGAGAAGAGCAAGAGCCTGCTTTACACCTGCACCTTGCTGCAAGCTTCACTTCCCTCCTATGCTCTCCTAGTCTCTCCTTGGTCTCCCTTCTTCCCAATCAGGAAACCACATTTCCTGTGAATTTATTTCCTTGGTATGTATTTAAAAATATTTAGTCTCCTATTCAAAACATTACCAAAGATACACTTTATAACAAATACAAGCACAGCATAAGTTCCCACATAGACTTCATTCAAGACTCCAACCCCTATCACTAAGCTTCAAACACATATTTTAGAAAATTTTTTGAGACAAGGTCTCAGTGTGCAGCCACAGCTGGCCTGCCACTCCCTATATAGACTAGGTTGGCCTCAAACTCAAACTCCACTTGCCTCTGCCTTCTGGATGCTGAAATGAAAGGCACAGTTATTCTTAACAGAACATCTTTATATATATAATCTAAGGAAAAAAGAAGGAAAAGGCTGAAGATTCTAGATCACTTTAAATAATTGTGTGTGAGGTGAGATTAGCAAATTAAATAGAAGAAGAACACAACAAAGACAGGGGTGTCCAAAAGAACAAAGCACATCAGGAGCCCAGAGAAACTACAGGAAGGTTCAGATTTATAGGCTAAGAGAGACAGACGGGAAAGCAATTGTAACATGAGTGAAGTCCTAGGTTCCCAGGTAAGAAGAGTAAATTAAAGTTAGGTGTTCAGAGCGCATCTTCTTTGGGCATTATTGAGACAGGCTTCAAATATCATATGCTTCATTGCTTTGAAGTGTGTCTTTCAAAGCTGGGCTACAGCGCAGTGGTAGAACATCTGCGTTGCGTGTGTGAGGTCTTAGGATTTATCACCAGTGTCACAATAGAAAAAAATGAAATGTACAACTCAGTTTATAGAATATTCCCCACGTAGTACAACTATTGTTACAACTTTTACATTTTTATCATCTCAGTGAACACCCACACACCCATTAGCAGTAGCTATTCCCCATTTCCTCACTTCTCCCCAGTCCTAGGCCATCTTTAATCCACTTCCTGTTGCTGTAGACCATACATGATTTATGAGTTACCACATCAGGTCATTTTACTCAAATGGAATCATAGAATGTGGAGCTGTTAATGACTGAATTCTTCATATTCCACTGCATGGATTTACTCCATTTGAATATGCACTCATTAGCTGACAGATGTGTGGGTGAGAGGTATTTCCATGGTTTTGTGCTATAACTAACACAGTCAGGAACACACACATAGAGAGAGGTCTTTGTAGAAATGTGTTTGTCTGCTCCTTGCTCGTACAGCTATGAATGGAACTGCTGGGTCATGTGATGGCTCTATGATTGGCATTCTGAAGTTATAGGCATTCTGAAGTTATAAACTCTTTTCCCATTCACAGTAAACTTCCTGCTCCTCTAAAACAGTTCTGCCCCTCTTCAGCAATATTCCCTGAGCCTTAGCTTAAGTGTAAGAGTCGCTTTGTAGATGTACTTATCCACTGGGACTGGGCTCTACAACTCTGCATTTTAATTAGTTACAATTTTCTGCAATGGTCTCTGACTGTTACTTTGATGAGGGATGAGGACTACATTCATCTATGAGTGTAAGGACAATCGTTTGGAATGTACTCGGATTATGCTGGATCAGTAAAGTGGTGGTTATAGTTTTTCTCCAAGATTCTTGACATCACTAGCTGTGGGAAGTTGACTAGGTTTCCCATACCAGGCACAATTTTCCTCTTGTTGAGTGGGTTTGAAGTTCAATTAGAGAGCTGTTGGTTACTGCCAAGGTATGCATGGCACTACTGAACCCTTGGGGTTTTTGTGTCCTTCTGCTCATTGGTGTGGCTCATAGGCATGACAGCTGGGTAGGATTGTTGGCTGATTCCCTCCTGTGAAAGCTGTGTGCTGCCTTTGGTATCACGAAAGCTATTCCTCAGGGAGGGAGCTTTCAGATGAGTTCCAGTAAAGGGTCTTTCTTTCTTTTTTCTTTTTTCTTTTTTCTTTTTTTTTCATGACGTTCTGGTTTTTAATAGGTGAACAGTATTCCATTGTGTAAATGGAACACATTTTTTTTTATCCATTCTTAGGTTGAGGGACATCTGGGTTGTTCCCAACTTCTGACTATTACAAACAAAGCTGGTATGAACTTAGTGGAGTACCTGTCCTTGTGGTATGGTGGGGCATCTTTTGGATATATGCCCAAGAGCAGAAATGGATGGATCTGGAGGATGTCATCCTGAGTGAGGTAACCCAATCGCAAAAGAACACACATGGTATGTACTCTCTGATAAGTGGATATTAGCCCAGAAGATTGGAATACACAAAGTACAATCCATAAACCACAAGAAACTCAGGAAGAAGGAAGACCAAAGTGTGGATATTTCATTCCTTCTTAAAAGGGGGAACAAAATACCCATGGAAGGAGTTGCAGAGACAAACTATGGAGCAGAGACTGAAGGAAGGACAATCCAGAGACTGCCTCACCTGGGAATCCTTCCCATATTCAATCATCAAATCCAGACACTATTGTGGATGCCAGCAAGTGCTGGCTGAAAGGAGCCTGATATAGCTGTCTCCTGAGAGGCTCTGATAGTACCTGACTAATACAGAAGTAGAGGCTCACAGCCATCCATTGGACTGAGCACAGGGTCCCCAATGAAGGAACTAGAGAAAGGACCCAAGGAGCTGAAGGGTTGGCAGCCCCTTAGGATGAACAACAATATGAACTAAGTAGTACCCTCAGAGCTCCCAGGGAATAAACCACTAACCAAAGAGTAGTCAGGGTTTCTATTCCTGCACAAACATCATGACCAAGAAGCAAGTTGGGGAGGAAAGGGTTTACACTTCCACACTGTTGTTGATCACTAGAGGAAGTCAGGACTGGGACTCAAGCAGGTCAGAAAGCAGGAGCTGATGCAGAGGCCATGGAGGGATGTTCCTTGCTGGCTTGCTTCCCCTGGCTTGCTCAGCCTGCTCTCTTATAGAACCCAAGACTTCCAGCCCAGGGATGGCACCACCCACAAGGGGCCTTACCCCCTTGGTCACTAATTGAGAAAATGCCCCACAGCTGGATCTCATGGAGGCACTTCCCCAACTGAAGCTCCCTTCTCTGTGATAACTCCAGCCTGTGTCAAGTTGGCACACAGAACCAGCCAGTACACCCTGGTGGGACTCATGGCTCCAGCAGCATATGTAGCAGAGGATGGCCAAGTCGGTCATCAATGGCAGGAGAGGCCCTTAGCCCTATGAAGGTTCTATGCCCAGTGTAGGGGAATGCCAGGGCCAGAAAACTCGAGCAAGTGGGTTGATGAGCAGGGGGAGGGGGGAGGGAACAGGGTTTTTTTTGTTTTGTTTTTATTTTGTTTGTTTGTTTATTTATTTTTCAGAAGGGAAACTGGAAAAGGAGCTATCATATGACATATAAATAAAGAAAATATGTAATTTAAAAAAAAAAAGAAAAAGTCGTTAGTCATCAGGGAGTTGTAAATCAAAACAACCTTGAGATGCTTAGCCAATCTGAATGACTAAGATCAAAAACTCAATTGACAGCAGATGCTGGCGAGGCTGTGGAGAAAGAGGTACACTCCTCCATTGCTGGTGGGATTGCAAACTGGTACAACCACTCTGGGTACAAGCACTCAATCTGGCAGTTCTTCTGAAAATTGGAAATAGTTCTACGTGAAGGGTCTTTCTGGGCCTAGTGTCTGACAGTGTGTTGTGTACTCAGCAATAGGGACTTACTTTCCACTTCTAGGGGACAAAATAAGGACAATAGTAAGAACTTGAAATGTTTCAGGAGTCTCTTGGACAACCTTGGCCGATAATTCAAAAGAAGGCTTCTCATGTCTGGTGTTGAGAGTTTTCATTGGCTCTTAGACTTATTAAACTATGTATCCATATTCATACAGACTTAGCACAAAATACAGGCTTTTTTAGATAGATTGCTAATATTCCACACATAGTTCTCCCACTCAGAGCAGTTGTACCCTGCTGTTCCCTTCACTATTGCTGCACTCTACCCAACCTCTCCGGTATCAATGATCCCTTTTTACTTTGCTGTTTTCTGCAGGTACTCCAGGATATGTGCACACATTTGCAAATTTACAGTTAGAAACTTATGATGAGAGAGAACATGTAACATTTGTTCTTCTGTATCTGGGTTACCTCACTTAATATGATCTTTTAAATTTATCATTTACTAGCAAAACTCATAATTTCATTTTTCTTTACAACTGAGTAGTATTCCATAGGGTATGTGTACCTCATTTCTAGTACCCATTTGTCAACTGAAAGACATTTAGGCTGTTTCAGTCTCTTAACTATTGTCAATACAACAGCAATGAATATGGCTGAGCAGCTATCTATGTAGTGTGATGTCCAGTCCTTTGGGCAAATGTCCAGAAGTGTTATAACTGGGTAATATGGCAGATTTACTTTTAACTTTGAAAAGTCTCTTCATGGACTCCACATTGGCTGCCCTAATGTGCAATCCCACAGACGGTGAATAAGATTTACCTTTACTGCGACCACCTTCCTTAGCCCCTCCAGTATTTGTTGGCAGATGTTCCACTGATCTTTCCTGGCCCAACTAGGGTAAGATAAAAATCTCAGCTGTTTTGATTTGCATTTCCCTAGTTACTAAGGTGGATGAACATTTTTGAGATATTCCTTAGCCTTTTGTTTCTTCTTCTGAGAACCCCTGTTCAGGTCGAAGCCGGCATCCTTCAATGCGTCATTTGTTTGCTTGTTTTGACTCACTGCTTTTTGAGTTCTTTATATATTCTAAATATTAATATTCTGTCAGGTTTATAACTGACAATGATTCTCTCCCATTCTGTGAGCTCCCTCTTCATCCAATTAATCAGTTTGGTTTTTTTAAATTATTTACTTTATGTATAATAGAGTACACTGTCACTCTCTTCAGACACACCAGAAGAGGGCATCAGAGCCCATTGTAGATGGTTGTGAGCCACCAAGTGGTTGCTGGGAATTGAACTCCGGGACCTCTGGAAGAGCAGTCAGAGCTCTTAACCTCTGAGCCATCTCTCCAGCTCCAATTAATCATCTTTTTAGCTGCCCAGGAGTGTTTTACTTTTGTGAAGTCCCATTTGTCAACTGTTGGCCTTCATTGGGGGCAAACGGAATCCTACTCAGAGGACCTTTCCTGGACCTGCATCCTGCTGGTACTGCCTGTGCTTTCTTCTAGCAGGTTTAGTGTTTCAGGTTTCACATTTAGTCTTTGATCCATTTGGAGCTAGTTTTTGTACAAAGTGGTAGATTTGGAACAAATTTCATTCCACCGCAGTTCTCTAAGCACCACTCGTTGAAGGTGCTTTCTTTTTCACAGTTTCTGTTTTTGGCTTCCTTACCAGGTGTTAAGTGGCTGAAGCTGGCATGAAGATACTCATGTGTGGCTCTTTGCTTCTGTTCCACTGTTTACCTATCTAGTTTAGTATTATCTGTGTATTATTTGTGTTACTATGGCTCTCTAATACATGATTAGATCTGGAATGGTAAGCTCTCCAGCAGCAGTTATTGGCTTTTTTGTTTGTTTGTTTGTTTGTTTCTTCAGGATTGTTTTGGCTATCCAGAGTCTTTTGTAGTTCCACATGAATTTTAGGATATCTTTTTCTAGTTTTGTAAAAATTAAGATGGGTATTTTACTGGACTTGTACTGACTCTGTAAATAGCTTTTGGTAAATGGTCCTTTTCACAGTATTAATTCTACCAATCCATGAGCATGGGATGTCTTTCCATCTTCTACTGTTTATCTATGTCTTTCTTCAGAGGTTTAAAGTTCTCATTATAGAGGTTCTTCACTCTCTTGTTTGCACTTATTTTTAAGATATTTTCTTTTTTGAGACTACAGTGACTAGGAGTGTATGCAAGATCTTTTTCTCTGTGTTTGTTGTTGGTATATTGAGTAGACTAAGTCACCCTACCCCTGGATATACATATTTATTGCTAAATCATTTATAGTAAATAAGAAATGGAACCTCTTAGATACCTATCAACAGATGAATGGATAGAACTTATATATAATATAAGCCGATACATTCAGTAAAAAGTGTGAGTTTTTTTTAAAAGGTTCATTTATTTATTATGTGGAAGTACACTATAGCTGTCTTCAGACACATCAGAAGAGGGCATCAGATCTCATTACGGATGGTTGTGAGCCACCATGTGGTTGCTGGGATTTGAACTCAGGACCTTCAGAAGAGCAATCAGAGCTCTTAACCACTGAGCGAGCCATCTCTCCAGCCCGAAAAATTATTAAGGTATACAAAAAAGCTACTGATTCATGTAAGTTGATTCTGTATGCTGCAACATTGCTAAACTTGTTTATCACTGATAGATCCAATTATTAACATTTTTCTTTTGGAGCATATGATTTGGTTTCAAGTGTTTAAAATCTGTGTTGTGATTTCTAAGTATTTTATCACTTTATCTCCTCTGTTTTTTTTTTTTTAAATTTCTCTTGAATATGCTGTGAGGGGATGAGATTCTGCATGTGGACATCTGAAAGCACAGTAAGCACCCCTTGCTGTTCTGCTGTTCTTAGCACAGCTGACATGCATCAGTGACCCCTAAATATAAGAGTTTGTTCTGGACGCTCAGCTATGTTTCAGTGGGCCATGCACAACATGACTATGTAGAGCTGAACTAGTACACATCTTCTTAGAACACCTCAAGGAGAACATCTCTTTAAATTATTTTAAAACTATGATTTAATTGTTCTTTAGTTGCTAGAAATAAAGAATGGCTTTACTACATATGAGTATAAACAAAATGTAACTTTAGACTTTGAGAGCTCCATCTAACATAAAATTTGGAAACCACAGAGAGCAGCAGGAAAATTAAAGTTAGAATGAAGCCACCACGACAAAGGGTATTAAATGAGTCATTAGCATAGAGCCAGTTCTTGACATTAATTACTAAAAAAGAAAAGAAAAAGGAAAAGTGGCATAGTGAAAGAGAAAAAGGAGGGTAAATAAAAATAAGTCATATTTTAGCCTATTGAAGTTTGATTTTTTTTTTTTTTTGTTTGTTTGTTTCCAGTATCTTAAGGGCTCAAAACACTACTAAAACAAGTTCAGGGCTAGAGAGACAGCTCAGTGGTTAAGAGCACTGGCTGCTCTTTCAGAGGATCTGCGTTCAATTCCCAGCACCCACAAAGCAGCTCACAACTATGTATAACTGTCCAGTTCTGGGGTATCTGACACCCTCACACCAATGCATATAAAAAAATTTTTAAAAGTTCAAATGTCAAAAAAAGAATAGAAAATATCCTGCACACAGGAAAAAGCAAAGCGTCAATAGCCACTTGGTACACAAAGTTCGCACAAAGGTCACGTGATTTCTCCTATGTGCAAATGAAGCGTCCTCAGGAGGAGTAACACAGAGCAGTGCATTAGTGAGCAGATGGGGTAAGGAAGGGGCAGGGGCAGCTCTTTACCCCACTCTCAATGTCTCTTAGAGCACGACCAGCACCAAGAACATAGAAGAACACTGAATTAAGGGGGGAAGGAGGGCTTTGTGGTAATACAGGACAAGATGGGGTACAGAAATCTCTATTTGTTCTGGGCATGGTGGCACATGACTGGAATCCCAGCACTCAGGAGGTTGAAGCAGAAGATTACATAAGTTCTTGGGCTACAGCATTAGGCATGGTTTCAAACAAAAACTCAGAATTTTCCCTCCATTCATATAAGAAATATCCAAGAACTGCACTGAAATGAAAAATGTCATGCAAACAGAACTACTACGTGAACTGGTTATACAATTATTGAGTAGACTAAGTCACTCTACCCCTGGATATACATATTTATTGCTAAATCATTTATAGTAAATAAGAAATGGAACCTCTTAGATACCTATCAACAGATGAATGGATAGAACTTATATATAAGCCGATACATTCAGTAAAATAAGCTAGATGCAGAAAGACAAATACTGTATTTCTCTCATATGCAGACCCTAGATTTAAAATTTTACAAGTATGCCTGTACTTACATACATGGGTATATATATATTTGTAATTTAAATGTATGTGGAAGTCATGAAACTAGAAAGATGACCATGAGACAGGATCTTAAGGCTGTGGAAGTAGGCAACAGATTATAAACAAGAAAGCAGAGTGGGAGGGGCTCTCTAGGGAAAGGAATGGAAGCAGGAGACGTGACAGGAGCAGGTGGAGGGCAGTGAGGAACAGAAATGATTTCAAATGAAGGATAACAACACAGATATGAAAATGCCATAAAATAATGTCTTACTTTGTACTAACCTAAAATTTAACAAACCAACCAAAAAGACCCAATGAGATGGTTCAGAGGGTGAAAGGCTACCCAGCCTGGCATCTCAGCTCTTTCCCTAGAAATCATCTGTGAAGGAGAGAAAGCTGAGTCCTACAAACTGTCCTGATCTCTCATGCAAACAATGCTTTGCATAGCTGCATGCATCATTTTTTAAATTAACAAAAAAAATGTACATAAAAAACAAACAAACAACCCACTGTCAGGAAAAGAAAAGTTCCAGTCACAGAGTATCAAATAAATGGTACCCTATGTAGATAAGGAAGCTTGTATCTACAATGCAGAAAGACTTCCCACAAGTCCTATTTCTAAAGACACATTAGGGGCTGGCCAGACAGCCTGTCAGCAGTTAGGAGTGCTTATTGCTCTTCCAGACTACCTACTTGGCTTCAGTTCTCAGCACCTACTTGGTTAGGATAACTTACAACTCCAGATCCACGATACAGGCATAGCACATGGCATATATTCACATACACACACATAAATAAAAATAAAAAATTGAAGAAAACAGATAATCCAGACCAACTTATGGACAGGTGACTTGAAAAGAGCACTTCTGTGGAGAACATGCTCTACTGTCACGGTAGCACGCGCCTGTCAGCCTAGCACTCAGACACCAGGGAGCAGTTATGTATATATGTTTATGTTTGTTTGTAAATGTTTATATACTATATCTAATATATATTATACAGAAACAGTCCAAAGACAACCTGGTCCATAAATAAGAAATCCTTGTATCAAAAACTAGCCCCTGCCCCACCCCAAAATAAGCATTTTAAAAAGAGCCAAATGGCAAAAAACTATGAAAAAGCACTCCTCTTTATCAGAAATCAGAAAACTGTATATTACGCCCACAATGAAGCCACAACATATTTATTACCAGAAGAAACTGAGAGTCAATAATAAGACTAACAATATGAACCACTGGTGAAAGTGCAGACAACTGACACCAAAAAAACAGGAGTAGTAAATGAATGGCTACAGTATGAGCTCTAGGGAAAAAATGTTAGTAGCCATTAAGACAATTTGCAACAACAACAAAAAGTCAATTTGCCCAGCCCACTTAAAATGCCCAACTGAGTTTTAGTTTTAACTCTACATACTTAAAAATTTCATCAGAATGAATTTTCAGAGGTAGAAAGCTAGCTTAGTGGCCTGCCCTTAGGCTGCAGGTGTGGCTGCTGTATCACCATGTACATCAACAGGTAGCAGAAAGGAGAGAGGCTATGTCGACACTCAGACCTATGAACATCTGAATAATTAAATTAATTTTAAAAGGAGAATCTGAGACAATAACAACCAGCCCTGTGCTTTGGGGTTGGTCAGGGAGCTAGCCTGAGATGACCATCAGTCTGGTACCAGGCAGGCCCAGACTGCTTCCCAGTATAAGGAGCAAGCTGGAGAGTAGAAAAATCCTGCCTAGGACCAAGGGCCCAGGTGGGAATAAGCCTGAGACAAATGACCCTCACAAGGGACAAGATAACCACTGGCCTAGAGTGGAGGTGAGAGGGGAACCATGCCCAAGATAACTTCTGCCTGGCACCATAATGCACGAACGGGGCATAGCACTCTTGAGATGAGTTCAGACACTCAGAGACCCTGGGTGCCACTAAGAGGAACAAGTAAGTGGTAGAGAAAGAGAAACAGAGGCTCTGGGTACAATGAAGAGAGTCAAAGCTTGAGACTCAAACATAGTTAGGAACATCCTGATGTGAGTAGCCAGTGATGCCAACTGAGACCATAGTGGGGTCCTGGACTGTGCTACTACTAGAGGGCCACTTCTGGATCTGTGGCCCTACAATAGTAAGAGTCTGTTACCAACAAAGGCCAGACAGCAGTTCCTGTTCTGAGCTGCCACTTGGGGACATGTAAATGTCTGAGAGCTGTACAGAACTGGCCCCATTCCTTACTTGGGCACCACAAGAGAGGCAGCCCCTGGGACATGAGAGCAGAAAACTGACCCCATCCCTTGCCAGCTGCAGTACCGAGAGTGAGACCTACACACTGCCTGAGTCACAAGTGGGCTGGCCCCAAAAATATGAACACTAGAGTGGACACTTGTGTGCTGCCACACACAAACCCTTGCCACCTGTGGCAGGCAGAAGAGTTGGCGCCAAGGTCATCAGAGAGGAAGAGTTGGCCTTGCCCCTTACCTAGACAGTACAGTAGAGCTGACCCTGGATTGTGAGGGTTGCAAGTGAGCCAGCCCCAGGGTGTGAGTATTGGAGAGCTGCTCCTGCCTCTTGTCTGCTGAGTGGTGGTGTGGATTAAAGAGAGATGGCCTCTCCACCTCCCTCATCCCTCATCATCTATGGTAGGCAGGAGAGCTGGCCACAGAGTCAGGAGAGTGGGAGACCTGGCCCTGGTTGGGGGCTAGTGGTAAGCCTGCCCTGGGAGTGTGAATTGACTAGCTCAGATACCTCTCAGGCCCAGATCCAGGGTTTTGAATTGGCCCACCACAAAAGCTACCCTACCAATGAACTGTTAGAGAGCATAAAGACGCTGGTCCTATAGATCCAAAAACTATAGGATCTCCGTGACACAGGGCAACAACAGAATACACAAGGAGTCCCAGTGAGGTTCCAGTACTGATAGAGCAGCAGAAGTCAGAGGCCTGTATCAGACCAACAAGTCTGATTGCAATGAACACTTGCAAGCAAAGAAGTGTGGACAAGAGGGTACACTGTGGAACACACTGCAACACAGTACAGCTTCCACATTGAGATTTTTTTTCCTCTCTCTTGTGGGGAGGCTGCAAAGGTGAAGGTTGGGTAAGGGGGGAGGGGGAGATGAGTGGGATTGGAGTGCATTATGTGAAATTCAAAAAGAACCAATAAAAACTTAAAAAAAAAAAGCTTAGTGGACAAAAAGGTGCTTGTAAGATGGCCTGAAGACTTCTCCCAACATGTATAGTGTCATCAAAACCCAAATAAAATGTAACTTTAAAAAGTATAAACTCTTAAGAAAAAAGAACAACTACCAAAAGCTTACAACTAACACCATTCTTTCTTTTTTTTGAGACAAGGTCTCACTAGCTTCAGACTGACAGATCTGCCTACCTCTGCCTTCCAAGTGCTGAGGTTAAAGTGTGCACCACCACCCAGCAACTAACATCAATCTTAATGTTAAGAAACTAGAACTGTTCTAAGATCAGAACAAGGCAAGAATGTACCCCATTCTACTCTTTCTCAATAGGACACAGGAAGTCCTGGAAAATAAGGACAAGAAAGGGAAATGAAAAATGTACAGCTGGGAAAAATAAAGCTGTCATTGCAGGTGGCAAGACTATCTATGGAGAAAGTTCTAATTCACACACACTCTATCCTGAAAATATTAAGTACTTTCACAGCAGAGTTGAAGGAAACCTGATGCTACATGAGCACCAAGAGCCTGGTACTGGTACAGTCCTATGTCTAGAAATTGGTTCCAAGAAACTCAGGATACTAAAACTGATATGGATCCCTGGCTCACCTGAAACTCTCTATGCAGGCCTAGCTGCATAGATCACAAAGATCTGCCTGCCTCCACCTCCCACATGCTGGGATTAAAGGTGTGCACTACCATCACACTTGGATGTAATATAGTGAAGTAAATAAATAAAGTAAACAAAAATACAACTGTAGCAAAAGATATATTTAAGAAGACTTACCTAGCAGGGGGAATGTCTCTTTTACACAAATCAATCCTCAGCTTCTCTCCTACATGTCTATAAATCTCCACTATAGCTGATATTGCAGCATTTCTCACCTGTCAAAGAATTCAAGACATTTTAAAGAAATTCAGATATGACACATACTTCCTTTTAAGGAAATAATAAACTAGCAGGCCCAAACTGACACTCTAAGCTGGTTTTAATGTCTTTCCAGTCCCTGACTAAATTATAATATCATACCTTATTAATGGAAAACCAAACCCAAGGTCTATGAAGAAAGCCCTAGAAAACCATTTAAAGAGGGTCAAGGCCTCTGTGATGGAGCTGACCCCACATGTGTGAGACCCTTGGGTCAATCCCTACTACCATCAAACAAATAGAAAAATGAATCAGGAGGTGGTTAATAGAAATCTGTGACTAAAAGCTACCAATTGAGATTTCAAAACGTGTAACTGTATTAACCTAAAGTACAGTTAATTAATTTTCTTGAAACAAAACTGTCTTCCAAGGATGTGAATTGAACAAAACAAAACAAAACAAAACAAAAAAAAACTCTTTTACATCAGTATTTCTAAAATTATTCAGAATAGCCAAAGATGGGAAAAACAAAAAAACAAAAAAAAAAAAAATGTGTATTCTTATATGACTATATACACAAAATGTGATGCCTATGTGTTAATGAAAAATTATTCAACCTCAGAAGAAGAGGGAAATCCTGACACGATTTGCAGCAAGGCTAACTTGTGGTGGGCATTATACTAAATGGGACCAATCTGACTTGTGTCCACCAGGTCCGTGGAGTGGTCAAACTGATGAAGAAGGGTAGCTGCCAGCCGCTGGGGAAGAAGACTGGCAAACTGTCTCATAAAGACAGTCTGAGTGCTGAGGAGGTCAGAGTTTTGCATGTAGATGATGATATAGTTGCAAAACAAGGAAAATGTATTTACCACCACTGAAGTGTACCCTTAAAAATAGTTGCAATGGTAAATTGTATATTCTATGTAAGAGGGGGAAAAAGAATGGGGCCTAAAGAGAACAATCTGAAAAACAGCACTTACTTTTTGGAAACACTCACTGTCAAAGAGCAACTAAGAGCGAGGTGTGCTAGCACACACCTACAGCCTAGCTCCTGGAGATAAGGTGGGAAAAGTCAACTGAGTCGAAATGCTTGAGGCCAGGGTGGGCAAGAAAAGGAGAACCTTTGTCTATAAATAAAACAGCAATTGAAGAGAGAACTATAAACTGTTGATGGGCAGCTAGGACTTGTCAGAAGGGAAGATCTCCCTGCTGTCACCTAAATGCCTTAACTAGTTGTAGGTAATTAAAGACACATTACAGCTGCCTTTTAGGGAGGGTGAGGCAGTGCGGACCTTTGCCTCCTGACTAAAGCAAGCAGACACATTAAATAAAGAGACACACCATGGACACAAAGGCCTCTCCTATGAAACAGGGCTATCGACAACTACAAGTCCCGTATAAGCACAATCATGCACTCAGGCCGGTAACAATTTAGCAGTTAACAGAAAGCTGGACTGCAGAAGGGACCCAGAAGTCACTGAACTGTCAGACTCAAGAACCATTCAGTTCCTTCTGTCTTTACTATCAGCCCAAGTACTGACAAGCAACTTAAGTTCCTTTCAAAACAAACAACTCCTAGTAGAAAAAAGGGGAAGAGAGAGATAGAAAGAGAAGAGGCCAGTAGTCCTTGCTCCTTGGGAAGGTAGAGCAGGAAGATCACCTGAGCCCAGTGGATTCTGAGCAAAACAGCCAGACCTTCATTTAACTTAAAAAAAAAAAAAAAAAAAAAGGCAAAATTTTCACGATCCACCTGCTCTTTCTTTACTGTTATGGCTTAAATAAGCTAAGAGCATAAGAAAGGGCTGCCCCCTCCCACCCTCAAAATAGACCAGTCAATGCTTGGAAGATAAGTAATTTTTTACCTGACTGTTAGAATCTCCAAGTAAGACACATAAATGCGGCACCAACTTGCTGATGACCAGTGGTTGAGTCCCAAAGCTAAATATAATTTAAGGGGAAAAAAAATTAGTTTCATTTAAATAGTGAACAAAATATCCTGGTACTCTTTTTCTTCTACTTTTTCTGTTTTGTTTTTCGAGACAGGGTTTCTCTGTATAGCCCTGGCTGTCCTGGAACTCACTCTGTAGACTAGGCTGGCCTTGAACTCAGAAATCCACCAGCCTCTACCTCATGCTGGAATTGAAGGCACTGGACACTACCAACTGGCCTTTCTTCTTACCTCTATACAGAAAGCATGGACACAGACTGTTAAGAAAAAACGAGTAACAGGCACAGTGATGCTAAGTAACACAAAGTAGACCCAAGCAAGTGTCTGATGCAGCCCTGGTTAGGAATACTACTGCAACCATGAAACACACAGGGCAGGAATCTGGAAGCAGGAACTAACTGATATAGAGGTCATCAAGGGTTCTGTTTACTGGCTTGTACCCATGGCTTCCTCTGCCTGCTCTCTTATAGAGCCCAGGACAATCAGCCAGGGATGGTACCACCCATAATGAGCCGGGCCTTCGGCTATCAATCACTAACTAAAAAATTGCCTTACAGCCAGATTTTATGGAAGGATGCTCCCTCCTTTCAGATGATTATGGCTTGTGGCAAACTGACATAAAACTAATCAGGATAGATGTTGAAAATCAAGGTCCGCACATGACCCAACGGGCAAAATTCTCAACAGCAGTTTGACAACCCTGGCAGCCTATCAATTACTTAAGAAATATGAGTTGAGTCTTAACATACAGTGAGATGAAGTAAGTTAAGAGACATTTATGAAGCCGGGCAGTGGTGGCGCACACCTTTAATCCCAGCACTTGGGAGGCGAGGCAGGCAGATTTCTGAGTTCGAGGCCAGCCTGGTCTACAGAGTGAGTTCCAGGACAGCCAAGGCTATACAGAGAAACCCTGTCTTGAAAAACCAAAAAAAAAAAAAGAGAGAGAGAGACATTTATGTTTACTAGTGTTCTGAAGTCTAGGTTAGATGCGAAGGACAGGAGCACTAACACTCAGAAAGTGTGCTGACTGAAGGTCCTGACCAGCACTTGCTAGCAGGAAGGACCCAGAGCAGTGAAAGAACAGGAAGCCATGCACAGGCAAAGGCAAAGGGCTACATATTATCTATCATATTTCAGAGTCTGGACAAGTCTTCTAGAATACGAACAAAAGCCTCCACTTACACTCCTTCTGCCTCCATCTTACCTTGTGACCTGTGCTACGAGGACCCTGCCTGCTACGACTAGGTGATGGGTACGGAGACCAGGCAGAGCCCTGAGAGGCTCTGTAGACGTCTAGCCATCACTCACAGTGCTCCATCCAGCCTAGGGTCAACTGGTAAAAGGGATGTGGGGAATTGGCTTTAACATGTGACACAGCATTGAGTCATTGAAATCATTGAAGCCGATACTAACAGAAAAAAGATCCAAAATTATTAACATTATCAGGTCTATAACCATCAATGCTGGATGGTTAAGTAAAAAACAATAAATTCAAAAATTAACATGAAAGATATATATACAAAAGTAGCATTAAAGGTTATATTTTTGTTAGGGAAATCAGTTAATAACTACTTAAAATTTATTTCCACTCTTCCTTCACCCTGTGAAAAAATCCTTGAGAAATGACTAAGAGAAAGAAGGCCATTTCAGTAACCACAGGACTTACATGTTCAAAGTTTCAATAAGACAAAGGCACATGCCTTCTCGAGATCGAAAGTTCTTGTGCTTGAAGCCAGAGGCTAGCTGCTCCCAGATGTACTGTGGGAAAACAGGTAGACACACAAAATAAAAAGTTAGGAAATGCATGCAACAAATCTAAGTTGTCCTAACCTTACAATCAAGCTGTCAAGTATTAGATGTACTCCATATGTGGGACATTTTGCAAGTTCTGGAATATTTACATAGTAACAGTAAAAAACCTTATTGCTAGGATACAAACCCAAATGTGAGATTCATATTTACTTTACACATATAACCTAAGCATAATTTATATAATATTTTTAGTGCAGCTAAATTCTGACTATAGCCTGTCATGTGGATCAGGTGTGGAATTTTCTACTTAGAGTATTAATGTTATGTCAAGGAACAAAAACTTTTAGATTATCAGATCAGGTATATTCAACTCACATTTACAAGGTTTTGCTTTTTTTTTTAATGTGCTCCTGCCCATTCAATAGCTGAACCACAATTCTGAGTTTTTATTTACATATTTCTCACTTTAAGTTTCAATGATTATGAAAAATACCATGTCCCATATGTAAGCATCTAAGCAGTTCCAAGAACATGGGTTCCATCTAGGCTAAGAATGCCGGAATTATAGGGACAGTGGTCTAGGCAGCACTCAGTAGAGGTGAACTCCCTACAACACACTGTCACATGGAACAACTGCAAACAGTTTATAATTAAAGCTTTTCTCTTTTTAATGCGAGACACAAATATGGAAACATTTGGATCAGGTCATTTTATGACTACCTAGTCTGTGAGGAAAGGAAAACTGAGCTTATACCAATAATGCAAAACAACTATTTAGGAATAGTGCAGCAAGGATTTCACTGTATCTACCTAAACATAACAAACTGCCCCATAACTGCCACTTCACATTTAGAAAGCCAACTTAACATACCAAATCCACATTCTCATCCTCCACCTGCACTGTGTGTGTGAAATATTCAAAAACATAATCTGAAAATAATTTTTAAAATCTTTTTTAAAAGATTTATTTATTATTATAATTAAGTAAACAATAGCTGTCTTCAGATACACCAGAAGAGGGCGTCAGATCTCATTATGGGTGCTTGTGAGCCAGCATGTGGTTGCTGGGATTTAAACTCAGGACCTTTGGAAGAGCAGTCAGTGCTCTTACCCACTAAGCCATCTCACCAGCCCTAAAATCTTTTTAAAATGTGCTTAGTGTTTATGTGTATGTGCTTATGCACTTACATGAGAGGTATATGTATGTATATATGTATGTATGACTGTAGATGTTGTGAGTAGAGGTCCAAGGACAACTTTTAGGGATCAGGTTTCTCTGTCCACCATGATTTTTGGGGACCAATCTCTGAACTTGGGTCATCAGGCTTGTGAATTTTAAAAATGTTAACTAAGGCTAGGTATATAGCTCAATGACAAAACATTTGCCATTGAGATCTACAAGGCCATGGGTTCTGTTGCTACCACCACACATACATACATACATACATACATACACACACACACACACACACACACACACACACACATCTTATTTAGAATAACCAGTGTCAGGCAACTCAACTCTGGAACCCTTTTTTATAAAAATGTTTATGTCTAAAGATAAATATACACAGATGTTACCTGAGAAACAATTTGAAATGTAAATCAGTAAAGACTATCCACAAAACCTTTTTAAAGGGTATTATGAAGTATTAAGTCCCTTCGACTCCCTTTATAACTCAGTACTCATGACATATTAAACATACGTAGACTATACTTTAAACATCACATGGTATCACTGTGTATATGATATACTTATGGGCATTAAGCTACCCTCTCAACTGTGCTGTACACATCAGCTTATTTTATTCTTCAAAATATTTCCATGCTTCGGTTTGGGTGTGATTTTCTGCACAAGTGCTTATGTGTCAGCCGCTGGTCCTCAGTGTTAAAATAGAAAGCCTTGGGGGCTGGAGAGATGGCTTAGTGGTTAAGACCAATTGCTGCTCTTGCAGAGGATAAGAGTTCAGTTCCCAGTACCCACATAACCGCTTGTATAACTCCAATTCTGAGTTTTACAAGTACCTATATACACATGGTATACATATTTATGCACACATATATACATATAAAATACTTTTTAATGGAAGTACCTTTAAGCAACAGGACATAGTAACCAGGTGGTGGTGGTACTCACCTTTAATCCCAGTACATGAGAGCCAGAGGCAGGTGGCTCTCCCAAGGCCAGCCTGATCTACAGAGAGTTATAAGACAGGCAAGGCTACACAGAGAAATGCTATCTCAAAAAACAAACAAACAAACAAACAAGCCACTATCTTGGCTCTGAGCTTCTCAAAAACATGAAACCCTTCCCTATCATGGTGCCATCTTCCCAAAAACTATGACCTCCAAAGCTAAGAGGTAACTGCTTTTTTTGATACAAGTATCTAGCCTCAGACATTTTGTTGTAACAGCATAAAACAGGCCAATACATTATTAGTATATGTCCATATATACATGTGCATGTATGTTCATGTGTGGGGGTGAATGTGTGTGCAAGTACATGTGTATGTGTACATTTAGAAAACAGAGGACAACCTTGTGTGTTGTTCCTCTGGTCACAAGACTCTCACTGGCCTAGAACATGTCAAAGCTGGCTAAGGTAGACTATTTATTGGCTTGTGAGCAAGTCTCAAGTATTTGTCCATCTCTGCCTCCCTATTACTGGGATTACAAATATATGCCACCATGCCTAACTTTAAAAGAAGGAAGGAAGGAAGAAAGGAAGGAAGGAAGGAAGGAAGGAAGGAAGGAAGGGAGGGAGGGAGGGAGGGAGGGAGGGAGGGAGGGAGGGGAGGAGGGAGGGAGGAAAAAAAGGAAGAAAGGAAGAAAGGAAGAAAGGAAAAAAGGAAGAAAGGAAGAAAGGAAGAAAGGAAGAAAGAAAGAAAGAAGAGAGAGAGGGAAGGAGGGAGGGAGGGAGGGAGATATGGAGGGAGGGAGGGGAGAGAGAAAGAAAGAGAAGAGAGAAAGGAAGGAAGGAAGGAAGGAAGGAAGGAAGGAAGGAAGGAAGGAAGGAAGGAAGGAAGGAAAGGCAGGCAGGC
>JADRCD010227420.1:38054-72986 GCA_019843815.1 Montemys delectorum
AGGAGGCAGGCAGGCAGGCAGGCAGGCAGGCAGGCAGGCAGGCAGGCAGGCAGGAGGCAGGCAGGAGGCAGGCAGGCAGGCAGGCAGGCAGGAGGCAGGCAGGCAGGCAGGCAGGCAGGCAGGCAGGAGGCAGGCAGGAGGCAGGCAGGCAGGCAGGCAGGCAGGCAGGCAGGCAGGCAGGCTTCTAGAAATCAAACTTAGGTTTTCTTACTGACAGCAATGCATCCATTGTAATTAATGCATTCCTTAAGGGCAAATTATTTCTAATATATTCAAAAAACACAAGTTGTCATAAAATATGGTTTACATAATCAATAACCGCCTATTAAAATAAAAAATTATTTCTGAAAGAGTTGCAGAAATTAACATATTATTCAGGAGTTTTTTAAAATAAAATTTTTCGTATTTTATAACTTACAGGTAAGAAAAATCAGAAAATAGTGAAGTGCAACTACAACCCACACACTGCCAAATCACTCAAGTTTTTATGCTTTTGTAAAAACAGTAAGTAACTGGAAAAGAGAAAAGGTAAATGAAAAAAAAACCTTACATACTGGCACTATATCTTAAATTTGAATCTCTTTAAAACCTTAGCAACAATCCACTATTTAAAATTCTACTATTTACGCCTCTTGATGGTTTATCAGTTTGCTGTCGTTACCCTCTACCCAACTGGAATGCTCATTCAAACGTAAGCCTACCATAGGCGGTGCCACCTCATCCATCAGCTTCAGTGTCAGATTCTGAGCTTCTTCTCGAACTTTGTCTTTGACATCTCCCATTCTGTCTATTAAAGCTGTGGTAACTAATGGGGAAAGAATAAGTATTTGCAACTTAACTCCATCACAAACCATATTTTACAAAACTATGAACAGCAACTATTTCCATAAATAATTACAAGAAGAAATTATGCTAAGTCCCCTAATAATAATAATAAGTGAAAATAATGAACAAATTTCAATGTAATATGTACAATCATATACACCTAGGACAGTGTTCAAAATCAGGCAAACTCTGTGTATGTGGTCAAGATCCAAAGACAGGCAAGTAAATGCTTTCCTAAAGGTTAATGCAAGGGAGACCTATGGTGGAATAAAAAGACATCCTTAGGAAGTATAGACTGGGACAGTTCAAGAATCTGGCAGGCTTAAGTTTCTAGACCCAGTCATACTCAAGGGTCAGTTTTATAATTATACTTTAAATTGTATGTTATGCATTCTTCTTGTAGGACATATTTCACATCTGACAAACAGAAACAAAAACATAGACCTAAGCCTAGTTTTAAAGGAGAAGTAGAAGAAGTAAAACATTTTTGAAGGGCTACATTTATCTAGTTTACTTACAGAAGGTGTAATCAAGGGGGAAAAGCCTTCAAGCCAGGTATGGAAGGAGTACATGCTTTAATTCCAGCACTGGGGAGGCTCAGTCAGCAGGACTGAGAGTTCCAGGCCAGCCTGGATTCTATAGACAGAACCTGTCACAATAAAGCAAAAAGCAGCCCTCACAATTAAAATCATTAACATGGGGCTGAAGAGATGGCTCAGTGGTGAAGAGCCCTGGCTGCTCCTCCAGAGGAGCTGGGTTCGATCCCCAACACTCACATGACAGCTCAGAACCATTCATAATTCTGGTGCCAAGAGATCTAACGTCCTCTTCTAGCCTCCATGGCATGCACAGACATGCATGCAGGCAAAACCTCCATCCATAGGATAAGGTAGTTTATTAAATCATAAACCAATATTAGTACTGTTCATGGCTAGCAGTATGGCTCAGTGGTACAATGCTAGCCAAGCAATGCAAAAGACCCTAGGTTCTACTCCAGCATCTTTCTAATTTTGTTTAGATGTATTATTAATCAGAATGATTCAAATTCTACATGGCTGGCTATTATGGGATGTGTTTCTTCTAAATCCCAGAATATAATAGTAAAAAATAAATTATCTCACTCAATCTTTACAGCACTAATAAGATTAAACTACTAACAGGCAGTAAAATCAGAATTTGAGTAAATACACAGTTTTTAGTTAGGTAGTTGGAATAGTGTGTGTGTGTGTGTGTGTGTGTGTGTGTGTATAGGCATCCATACAACAGTAACAAGGGAAAAGATAACCTGTTCCTGAGAGGTAAAATTTAACTTCAAAAGGAAACTCAAACATTAGATTAAATAGGAGTTTATTTCAACACTAAAAAGTATTTTAGGCTACATCTAAAATGTGATGCCATATGCCTGTAATCTCAGTACTAGAGACTGGAGAAGTGGCGGCAAGATGATCAAATTCAAGGCAACCCAGGTGTACTGGCTGGTTTTGTGTGTCAACTTTACACAGCTTGAGTTATCACAAAGAAAAGAGCTTCAGGTGAGGAAATGCCTCCAAGAGATCCAGCCGTAAGGCATCTTCTCAATTAGTGAACAAGGCGGGAGGGCCCACTGTGGGTGGTACCATCCCTGGGCTGGTAGTCTTGGGTTCTATAAAAAAAGTAAGCTGAGCAAGCCATGGGAAGCAAGCCAGTAAGGAACATCCCTCCATGGCCTCTGCATCAGCTCCTGCTTCCTGCTCTGTGTTGTGTGAGTCCCAGTCCTGACTTCCTTTGGTGATGAACAGCAGTGTGGAAGTGTAAGCTGAATAAACCCTTTCCTCCCCAACTTGCTTCTTGGTCATGATGTCTGTGCAGGAATAGAAACCCTGACTAAGACACCAGGCTATAGAGTCAGTTCAAGACAAGGCTGGAATCTATATAGTAAGGCTCTGTCTCAAAATTAATAGAAAATTTTAGAGCCAGTTCTGATGGCTCATGCCTCCAGTCTTACATTCAGGAGGCTGAGGCACAAAAGTAGCCATGAGAGACTTAAGGCCAGTTTGAGTGACATAGAAGTTTCAGGCTACAAAGCAAAATCTTATCTAAAAACAAAGCAAAACAAAAGTAATTTTATAGAATATAAACATCTAAGAACCTTTAATAATTGTAATACATGAGCTTAGTACTGCATTAAGCAAAAAAATTCTTATTAACTTTTCTTCTGAAGTTTATTATAGTGTGCATGTGTGTGTACATGTGAACACCTATGCCATGGCATGCACAGGTTGGAGGGTCAGAGGACAACTTCATGAAGTCAGTTCTCTCCTTACACCTCCCCACAGGTTCTGGGGAGCAAACTCTTGTTCAACAGGCTGGCATGGCAAGCACCTTTACCTGCTGAGTCACCCCATCAGCCTTTAAATTCCTTTTTTAACATATATTATCTTGGAGACAAACAGCAGCACTTTATTTCACTGTACCTAGTTATTAATTACAGGGAACAATACATTTTCCTAAATCTCAAAGTTGCCTTGTTTACCCCTGGTGACTAAAGAAAGGATGAGTTAAAACAGGAACAAAACAATAAGCATTTGGAACTAGGAGCAATATACATACACTAAAGATCTGTTGCCATATGTGAACATCTGTGACTTCTCAATGACCTCAGTGAACACTCTGTGCCTGCCTTTCTTTCCTAGGGACCCAGGAAAGAGACGACTACTCTGTGAGCTCCGAGGACTTAAACAAGTATGTTAATTCACCACAGACTACACTGGGAGGTAAAATACTGAAACCTTAAGTGTGGGTGTTAGTAGTTTTCAATCTACTGGCACTGTAAAATGTAAAATTACTTTACAAGACACAAAAGTCACTACTGAGTGTCCTAAGGACTCTGACACTCTTTCCACCACACCGTTTAGGGAATAAACTATCTGCTAAAAATTTTAAACTACAAAATTCTTTATTAAACTCAGTTAATATAAAACTAGAGTTACTGATCAGTATCAATGTGAACAGATTACTACTCTAAACATGACGCTGAGACCACACTCTCTTCTGAACTGTAGCTAATGTTCTAATGACTGAGCTATGTACAATTCTCTTTTTGGAACTTGAAATAAAACTGAATAGGACTCTCAATTTTTCTAGAAAAATTTTTTTACTTTTAATATACAAAGGACTGGCACACTTATTGAGTTCACAGACACACTGAAGCATGTACAAACCTACACAGATTGAAGTAAGGCAGGATCCCATTGTAAGAAGGATAAATGGACAGGGGTCCAACCCCTAACCAAAAAGCTATCTGCAACTAACATTTGCTTGTAAAGAAAAAAAAAATGTTTTTTTTTTTCCAATGACATCTCATTGGGTATATTAAGCACACATGTTTGTGGGCAGGCCCCATGCTCAGCAGCAGATGGCTAACACAAGATGAACTCAGTGCCATCTTTGTAGACTTAAGTCTCATACTGCTTTACTTTTGTGTGTTTGTTTGTTCTTACTCTTCTGCTTTGTACAATGATTTCCAATTTTGTGTTTTTATGGGTTTTGTGTGTGTTTCTTTAGTATTTCTTTGGGCGTTTTTGGTTTGGTTTGGTTTTCTGTTTGTTTACTTTCTAAGGAGAGAGAAAGAAAGGTTAAAGAGTTGAGAAGGATCTGGGAGAATAAGGAAGGTTTAAAAAAATATTCATTAGGACTGGAGCCGACGGCTCAGAGGTTAAGAGCACTGGCTGTTTGTTCAGAGGACCCAGGTTCAATTCCCAGCATCTACATGGCAGCTCACAATTGTCTGTAACTACTGTTCCAGGGGATCTGACACACACAGGTACACATGCAGGCAGAATACTAATGTACATAAAATAAAAATAATTTATTTTTTTAAAAAAGGACTGTTCATTTCATTATGCTATAATTTCATTCAACCCTTTCCTTTTATATAGAGACTTTTAAAAATGTTTTATATTTATTTATTCTCTGCTGTGTATGGGGAGTTGAACATGTGCCATGGCATAGGCGTGGAGCTCAGAGGACAATTTGCAGAAGTCAGGTCTCTCTACCATGTGGGACCTGGGGATTAGACTCAGGTCACCAGGCTTGTTGACAAGCACTGAGCCATTGTATTGGGTCTCTATAGCCAGGCAGTCTGGTTAAGACTTGTGATAGGATTAAACAAAGCAAATTTGAGGTACTCTAGTTCTTGAAGAGAATACAGACATTCTGTCTACGCTCTAAGTCAGAAATATGTGATGATACTCTTTCATAGACATAATCAATACTTTTAAAGGAGGCATCCAATAAATGGCAGGAAAAAAAAAAATAAGGTCACATTTTCCCATCATACCACATAAGCTTTCAAGTAATAACAAGTTCAAGAATCACGAAAGACCTTCAAAGTGAAAACAATGCTGACTAACAGTTAAGTCTGCAGAAGTAACAGATTAAAAAAATAAAGCTGTACATGCCAGTAAGGCTGGATGTATATATGGAGTGGTAACACAAATGAAAAACATGAGCCAATGAAATGTAATTGATTAATAGTTATATCATTGAATATTATATATACCATATATAATATTATATATGTCACATAGTAATATAGTATATATTATACTATATAATATATGAGAAAATATATTACAAAATATATTACAAAATATAGGTAGTATATTGATACATATTAATATATGTTATAGTTAACAACAATGAACTATAAACAATAACTATAACAACAAAAAACACTATAAAGAAAAGTGTAGAGTATGAAGAATTAACCTGTAAAGTTCTGAGATACCATAAAGGAAAGAACTACAGAGAAGAGATATTTGAAATGAAAGAGCACATTAAGCTACATCCAAATAAGTGAGCAGACTTCTGCTAAACTAGAGTGGAGAATTCCTGCTCAAGATTCTATAGACGATAACTGAGATGGGAGAAGGCACATGTATGTAAAGGAAACACCATTCCAGTGTCCTGGCACACCAAGGACACTATTTAAAGTCAGTGACAACTCCAGGCCATCATGCTTCAATGAGTTGTCAGTGTACCCTGTATCTGTACTGACACGTAGTCCCCAGGGTACCACTTCAGTGTAAAGTGGTATCTGCAGCAACAGTACTAGAGAGCTACAGCTGGTAGTGTAGTGTTTCAACTTTGCAATATTGTAGTTAACATTCTCAGTTATGAATAACAAAAATGATGAAAGGAATAATGAATCAGAATGTTCATGCTCAAGGCTCAGTTGGGAGTACTGGGGTAATCTTTTTGTACACTGTGTGAAGGTGAGTCTCTGTCTTTCCTCACCTGACTAAGGCAATCTCTCACTGGCTTTAATAAAGAGCTGATGGCCTATAGCTAAGGAGGAAAGGAAAGGAGGAACTTCCGAGCAGAGATAGGAACTGTGGGAAGGATTCAGGTGGGCATGGTGGTAGTGGAATTCACCAGCCAGACACAGAGGGAGAAACAGGTGCCAGAACTGAAGGGGAGGCAGTGGGTTACACGACATACCGGACATTAGAATGAACAGGTAATCAAGTTATCCGAGGTGGCTGGGAACAAACCTAAGCATTCATAAATAAATAATTCATACATAAAGTCCCTGTGTCATTATTGAAAGCTGGCAGGTCAAGACAGTCGGCAATAGGGAACAGGCATGCTTAGCATGAAGAGGGCTGGGGAGGGGACATGTGCTTATCCTCCACGAGCACCACAAGTTTAAAGTTCAAAGTCATTCTTGATTGTACATCAAGGTCAGTCTGAGATAAACAGTGAATTCTAAGCCATTTAGAGCTGCAGAGGGACCTTTTATTTAAAGGAGGAAGGGAGGGAGGGAGGGAGAGCAGAGCAGAGCTCAGCTCCATGGATCTAGACAAAAGGATGCTGCAATACAACTTCAGCCAATAATTACATATAAGAGAAAAAAATCAGGCATGCCTTATCATCCAATTTCTCAAAGCCTCAAAGAACAGAACTTTATTTTTTAAATCCCCATTTATGCACTCAAATACATAAGCAAAACATGTTTTTAAACACCTACTATGAATTTTAAGCAGAAGGCTGAGAGTAAAAATTTTATCTTAATATTAAGGATAGGAAGTACCAATTAGTGATTAAAAGTTAATACCAAGAAACCTATTCAACAAATGGCAGGAAAAGAAAAATAACAAAAAAAATTACACAATGAGGTGGCATATCAAACATGAAAAAACTAGCCAGAGATATTTGAAAGTACACACTGACACTGTTAGGTCTTAAACTTCAATCACAGAAGAAAGCCTCTAACATTCTAGGGGTATCTCTGTATGCTGATTAAAACTGTAGTGACCTCATTCATAAAGTCCTCTAAAGTGCAGATGACTATCGCATGTGTTTACTCAAAGCCAACTACATCACTGTGTTATGCAGAACAGCAGCTTACAGGAACACAATGACCATGCAGCTAGCACAGCATACCTGCTGCTTAGAGGAAGGCCATAAACGTGACACAGTACTTTGTTCAACCTAATAATAAACCATGTAGGACTAGAGTACAGCTCAGGATTAACCCTGTGTGCTCAGTGTGCAAGATTCAGGCTCAGCATCAAAATAGACAAAACCAGGGCTTTGTGTTTCATTCCTTTCGCTCTAACTCACTCTTAATATATTTTATAAAAGATTGGTCTGAGCAGACTTCTCCATAAGACAAAACAAAACAAAAACTAGCAACATAGCCTGGATGGTGGTATGCGCCTTTAATCTCAGCACTTGGGAGGCAGAGGCAGGCAGATCTCTATAAGGTGGATGCCAGCCTGGCATACAAAACGAGTTTCAGGCCTGCTAAAGCCATAGAGTGAGATTCTATCTCAAAACCACAAAAAACAACCCTACAGCACGTAAGTTGTATTCTAAATTTTGTCATTTTACAAAAAGTTAGAGACACTAAAAAAGGTGAGTTCATGTCATAACACTTCCCAGTACCCAGGACGTGGTGCTGTCCTTCTGCTTCGGCTTTATGCCTCCGGCAGAATTTCCTATATAAGAAGCTTTAATGTTTTTTTTTTAGTAGATTAAAATGCTAAAGTACCACATCTCTGGGTTATACAAAACTATATTTTTTAAAAAGTTTAATTTTAACTTATTTTATTTACTTTATTTTAATTTAATGTGCCTGTGTGTAAGTGTCTGCTGTGTGTGTGCAAGTACCCTCAGGGTCAGAAGAGGGCATCGAAGCTCCTGGAGCTAGAGTTACAGATGGCAGTGAACCACCTGCTCTGAGTGCTGAACATATAACAAGCCTTTCGCAGACCATCTGAACAAGTGCTTTTAACCACTGAACCATTTCTCCAATCCCCATTCTAATTAATAAAAACTAGAAGTAAAAGCTACTGTATCAAACTCTACAATGTTTGTTAAAGTGAACTTACCCATTGTTACATAAGATTTAAATCGTGTTGACAATCTATCCACAAACGCACTTAAAATCTCCAATCCTAATAATGATACCTACAAACAGAAAGAGATTAATAAAAATTACTGGTGCATACTTTTATCAGTATATAATGCTTAATATACAGCAATCTTCACATATTATTAATATTTTTTAAAGTAAGTTTAGCTGAGTATAGTGGCACAGGCCCTTAATTTCACCACTTAGGAGGGAAAGGCAGGAGGATCTCAATGAATTCAAGGCCAGTGTGGTGCACACAGTGAGTTCCAGACCAACCAAGGGCACATAGGGAGACCCTGGCTCAAAATTTATATTATATACATTTACATATGTACATTATATATCTATGTATATATATATATTTTATATACATGTGTATAGATATATGTACATATATACAAATACATATGCATATATAAAATCATTATACATATATATTATATATTTTGGGTCTCACCCCAAGTCTCAAAATAATAAAATTTAATATATTTTAAAATTTTTAATGAGATTGATGTATTTAGAGCTAGGTAGTCATGGGATTGAAGATTCTACTCTCAAATATATCAATAATAACAATTTATAAATGTAGAATGTACTGGCTTGTTTTGTGCCAACTTGACACAAGCTAGAGCCATCAGAGAGGAAGGAGCTTCAGTTGTGGAAATGCCTCCATGAGATCCAGTTGTAGGGCATTTTCTCAATTAGTGATCAAGGCGGGGAGGGGGTCCAGCCCATGGTAGGTGTTGCCATCCCTGGCTGGTGGTTCTGAGTTCTACAAGAAAGCAGGCTGAAGCCAGGCGGTGGTGGCGCACACCTTTAATCCCAGCACTTGGGAGGCAGAGACAGGAGGATTTCTGAGTTCGAGGCCAGCCTGGTCTACAGAGTGAGTTCCAGGACTGCCAGGGATGTACAGAGAAATCTTGTCTCGGAAAACAAAACAAAAGAAAGCAAGTTGAGCAAGCCAGGTAAGCAAGCCAGTAAGCAGCACTCCTCCATGGCCTCTGCACCAGTTCCTGCCCCCAGGCTCCTGTCCTGACTTCCTTTGGTGATGAACAGTAATGCCAAAGTGTAAACAGAATAAATGCTTTCCTCCTCAACTTGGTTTTTGGTCATGGTGTCTTATTGCACCACTAGCAATCCTAACATATAGGAAAATAGTAATAAAGCTTATTTGGCAAAAATTTAATAACTGGTAACATAGGTAGGTGATAGCTACCCAAAAGCTTAGTGACTGTACTTGCAACTTATTTTTCAGTGTGCAATTTATTTAAACAGTAAGCAGTTTAGTAATACACGTTTATTACAGAGGATTTTCAGTCTGTCTGCAAAGTAGAAACTGGAGTACTAACTGTTCTTATATGCATGAGATGCCGAGGATGTAGAGCAGTGATTCTCAACTGTCCTAATGCTGCAACTCTTGTGCGTGGTGACCTCTACCCATAAGATTATTTGCATTGCTACTCTGTCCCTGTAATTTTGCTATTGTGAGTCATAATGTAAGTGTCTGAGTTCTCTGATGGTCTTAGGTAGCCCCTGAGAAAGGGTCGTTGGACTTCCCAAATGGATCATGACCCACAGGCTGAGACTTCCCTGGTGTAGACTAGCCAGTCAAATATCATTTAAAAAAAAGGCAGACACAAACAAGACGTCCACAAGTGACAGGAGGAAAATAAAGCCGCAGGACAAGTGGATAACAAAAATGGATAAGAAGAATTCCACCATATTTAACAGATTGCTAATAATCTGAGTGTAGACTGGTATGAAAACTTTTCAAAAATATTTTTGAACATTTTATTATTTTTGTGTACATGGACGTTTTGTCTGTGCACCACATCCATGATGCAGTGTCCATGGAGGCCAGAAGGGGGCATCAGATTCACTTGGAACTGGAGTTACAGCCAGTTGTGCCACCTTGTGGGTGCTGAGAATTGACCCTGGGTCTTCTGGAAGAGAAGCCAGGGCTCTTAACTGCTGAGCCTTGTGTCCAGCACTTAGTATAAAATCTCTCAAATAGGGCTGTTGAGATGGCTCAGCCGGTAAGAGCACTGACTGCTCTTCCAAAGATCCTGAGTTCAATTCCCAGCAACCACATGGTGGCTCACAACCACCCGTAATGAGATCTGACACCCTCTTCTGGTGCATCTGAAGACAGCTACAGTGTACTTATAATAATAAATAAATCTTTGGGCCTGAGCAAGTGGGACTGACCAGAATGAGCAGAGGTCCTAAATTCAATTCCCAACAACCAGATGAAGGCTCACAACTATCTGTACAGCTACAGTGTGTACCCATATACATAAAATAAATAAATATGTCTTTTTAAAAAAATCTCTCAAATAGCAAGAGACATAGGCGTTCACACCCACTCACAGGCTACAGTTAAGACCCATAGATAGGCAGATTAGAGAAGGCTGTTCAGCCGGTGAAGTCTTGGAGAAGAGTGTGGCCTACACAGCAAAGGTAATGCTGTCAGTGCCCTTGTCTTCTACAGAAGCGCTTAACTTCAAGTAATGGGGGAAGACTAGTGCCCAACGCCTAGGGCACAGGTAAGTTAACTGTCGTAGAGGGAAGGAGCAAGGCTCCAAAGCTGTCTACTCCACTAAGACAGAAACCAGCCTCAACCCACACTACCCAGGTGACTGTTTCTGATAAAACCTCACCACAAAGCTCAAGGGTAAAGAGCCTCCAAAAACTGACTCTGTACTGTAGCTTGCTGCCACTGGAGGATTGAACGCCACCAGGCAGATAAGGAGCCCTAGATTAGCCTGCACTGCTGTCGGTGCTTGGCTCGAGGAAAATACTAATACACTGCTCAGAGGGTGGGAAAACACAGCCTCAGATGAGGGAGGTCGAAGCTGGGGCCTCCTGACTCCCGGGCACCCAGTCCCCGCTGGAAACTGCAGAGAAGTTGAGAATGGAGGGCCAGAGGGTCAGAGGCCCATAGGCCTGCGATGACGAGCCCAGGGCCAGGACATCCAGATGCCACTGGGTCTTGGGGAGTTGGGAATGGAGTTGGGTCCCCAGGATGAAGAGCCTAGGGCTTGGGGGATGGAGAACTCCAGCTTAGCTCATCAGTGATTGTCCTTAGCTTAACAGAGGGGCCTTCTGAGGGAGACTTAGGAGGAGTGGCTCTGGAGACAAAGGCTTTCTCCATGTTCCCCAAGGCGGTTCTTGAGGAGACGGTCCAGTGGTTCCAAACTGTTTATCGGGGAAAATGGGTGCATACCATCTCCTCACAGTGGGCCAAAGATTAAATACTCTTTGAAGGAAGGAATGTCCAGGAAGGGAGCTTATTGGCTAAACTTTCAGGGCCATCTAGACACCTCATTAGCATGGCAAACTCTGATCTATGTGATCTATGGGAGCTAGGGAGACAAGGGATTATTGGATTAATTAACTATTCAGTGGGTTGAAATTGAGAGTGAGTTTGTACAGTCTGTGAGGGTTTTAAACAATATCTGATTTATCTGTATAGACATCATGGAAGTTTCCCCAAGTTTGATGGCCATTAGACTCTGGCAAGAGAGTTCATCTGTGGCTGGAAGGTCCCGAAGCTGTCAGTGTCTGCTGGTCTAGGAAGCCTTCCGTCAGATGACTCGTCTAGACAAGGGCAGCTTTATTGCCTGAGGCAGGTCCAAGGAGATGGCAGGTCAGTCCAGTCTGGCCTGTGGCGGCAGCTCTCTTTTTCCCTTTAGTAGAGATAAACCAGTAGAGTAACCACAACAGGGGAGCAGAACCCCAGTAGGGGATGTCTGCACAGGGTGGGGAGCATATATGTTAAGCCTGTAACAGTTTGCTTGGGAGCATATCATGGTCTGCTGTTATGGTCTTAGAAAAAAGGCAAGGGTGTTGAGGAATTTAGTCCTGGAGGGAATCCTTTAAGTGTGTTGTACTAAGGGAAAGCAGAGGGAAGAATTGAGGCTTTATCTGCTTTGGATGGCTAAAGAAAAAAAATACTATGTTAATTATGTATCTGGGATAAGCAGTAATAGCTTGTCTGAAAAAGGAGACTGGCTGTTAATTAAGGATTAAACAATGGTTATTAACATAGTTGGTTTGACTTATGGGAGTAGATTAAATATGATTTTTTAAGTTTCAAAGAAATTTTAGGACAATTTTAGTTAGAGGGCACAGACATTTTTTCAGGTGTTCCTGTTGGGGAGAAAAATAAACATTTAAATTTTGTGTTAAGGGTTACAGGTATGTTGTTTTGTTTGTTTGTTTGTTTGTTTGAATTCTCAGCAGCAAGATCTCATCTATTGCCCTTGCTTGGCAGGCTCTTTTCACCTAGGTGGAGGGGGAAGGGCCTGCTCTGCCATGTCATGGCTGTGGTTGTCTGCTCTAGCAGGCAGCCTTTTCCTCCCCAGTTTTTTCTTGGCTGGTATTGCTAGAAGGCGGCAGGAGTGGGGTGTTTTTGTACACCCTAAAAGTAAAGCATGGGACTTGGTGGCACCTTATCAGCAGGGCTGGAGGGAGTGGGGAGCAGGGAGAGAGGAGTGTGGACCAGAGTTTTGTTAATGGTCAGTTGGACTGTCTGGATTTGGACAGGGTCGGTGTGGTAGCTCTGCCCAAAAACAAAGATGGGAAGAAGACAGAGCGTCTGTCTTCAGAGCTGGAAGGCTTGGGTCTTTGGAACTAGTGCCAGGGTTATTCAGTCTCTGTTTAATCTGGAGTTCCATGTGGGTCTGCATGGGTTGCCAGCTGGGGTGTGCCCCACGTTGTAGGCACCAGATTTGCACTCCAATTGATCCTCATTACAGGATTTAAAGTGGACTCATTCCAATTACAGGGTCTCAAGAGAGTCCTGTGCTGTTATTTTTTGTCACTACCTCCCCGAGTCTGGAGTGGGTAATTTGCACACCCGCTGCCTTTCTTGGATGTGGTAGCCAGTTCTCAGGCTCCCTCTCCAGAATTGAACCCTGATTCCCCGTCACCCATGGTCAACATGGTAGGCACTACGACTATCGAAAATTGATAGGGCAGACATTCAAATGGGTTATCACTACCATAGGGGACAAGAGATCTGCCCAAGGTTATCTAGAGTTAACAAAGCCCCCCAGCACCCGGTACCCCCACACCTGCCAGTTGGGTTGGTTTTCACTGGTAAGTGCCCACGCATCTCCCCTGCCCCGGGCAGGGGGTCAGCACCCATCAGCACGTATTAGCTCTAGAATGACCACAGTTATCCAAGCAGGAGAGGAGTGAGTGACCAAAGGAACCATAACTGATTTAATGAACCATTCACAGTTTCACTGTACCAGCTATGCATACAAACATGTATGGCTTAACCTTTGAAACAAGCATATGCTACTGGCAGGATCCTGCTCAACCTTACCAAGATTCCTAGCACAGTCCACTGCCCCACGCTGTACCAGAAAAATTAAGAGACTGGCCCTACACCTCACAATCAGGCCGACAAGACAAAGTGAGAGCATAGGGAAGAGAGCATTACAGGAAACAGGAAAGGATTCAAGCAGAGGGTTGACAGAAATACTGAAGAAAACTCGTCATCAAGCTAACTCAGGGGAACCAGAAGCAAACAGGTATCAAGAGCAAACACAATACACAGACCTAACTCAACTCCTGACTAGACTGATTATATAGAGAGCTCTACACTAAAGCTTAGCAGAAGGAAAGGTGCTACTTCAACAATAAACTATCCAATTTAGTCTTAAATTTCTTGACTACCTTAACTTTCAACTAAGTATGAGGCATAGGAAAAAAAGCAAAAGGTAGGGAATTGGGACCCCAATATCAAGACCAAAGCCATCAACAAACAAAATATAATGGATAGGTCTGAAGCATAAGTTTACACCAATGATTAATGTGTTTGCAGCACAGGGTAAAAGTCAGTAACAGAGGACTTAACTAGAGCCTGAAAAGGGCTTGGTTCAGGCCCTAACAGAGGGTGAGCTGACTGGTGACCAACAAGAACCAGAGACAAACCTTCACTCTAAATGACAAAGGTTAAAGGGGCACTGCACAGTTGGTAGTGTTTGCCTAGAGTACACAAGGCCCTGAATTTAATCCCCACTACCATACAAACTGGGCATGGCGGAGAACAGCAATCATGGAGGCTACACTACATAGGAAAGGCTTTCTGTTTGTTTTTGAAACAGGGCTTCTTTGTAGCTCTGGCTGTCATGGAACTCATTCTGTAGACCAGACTGGCCTCGAATTCAGAGACCCTTCTGCTTCTTTCTCCTCCCCCACTCCCCTGTGCTGGAATTAAAGACACGTGTTGTCACCATCCTGCAGCATGGAGAATTACCCAGACAACATACATGAATAAATATGCAATTTCAGCACACAGATGGAAACTTTGGGAAGCAAAGCCAGCTGGTCCACCTAGAAAGTTCCAGGCCAGCTTAGACTACATAGTGAGACACTGTCTCAAATAAACAAACAAACAAACAAACCCAAAATATATTTCATTTAAAAAATAGTTTACAAAAAAAAAAAAAAAAAAAGGCAAGAGCCCAGTAAACTGGCTCAGTAGGTAAAGCCCTTGTAGTGCAAGACAGACAACCTGTGTTCAGCCCTGGTGCCCACATAAAGATAGACAGAGCCAACTCCACCAAGTTGTCCTCAGCCTCATGCACACCATGGCATATGTGTTCTTCCCACACCACCAGCACAGTACCCCACCTCTGCAACACACACACACACACACACACACACACACACACACACACACACGAGTTCTAGTTGTTTTTTTGTTTGTTTGTTTGGTTTGGTTTTTCGAGACAGGGTTTCTCTGTGTAGCCCTGGCTGTCCTAGAACTCACTCTGTAGACCAGACTGGCCTTGAACTCAGAAATCCACCTGCCTCTGCCTCCCAAGTGCTGGGATTAAAGGCGTGTGTCACCACCGCCCGGCTCTAGTTGGGTTTTTTTTTTTTTTTTTTTTTTCTCTTAAGGCATTTATTTATTAAAACGTTCTCTGCCAAAATTTCACATTAGCTTAGAATTCAATTCAGTCTTTACACTTCTGAGGTTGTCGCCTCTTGTATTATAAACCCCCTTCTCCATCAGTCAGTGTGACCGGCATCCACATGAAGAGCCCCATGGTTGGCCTCTTGTTCCCCTGGTGAACCAACTAGATGTTAATACTGCTCTGCTACAAGGCAAAAGCTCCTAACTCAAACTCATCAGAAAAGGTGAGACTTCTGCAAAGTGCACTTTGAAGAAGAGGTACTTTTTGCTTATGAAAAGAAACCAGTGAATCCTCTAAGATTAATAAAAGGGAGTATTTAACAGTTAAGCACATGATTTGGAGTGATGACTTTGGATGTTTATTGCTGTGATAAGCAACTTGTGGAGGAATAGTGGGGTAGGGGGAGTTTACTTCATCATACAGTTTACACTGTAAACTTTACAGTCTATCATGAAGGCAAACCAGGGCAGAAACTCAAGACAGGAACCTTTGGGCCTAGTGGGGCATCCCAGCACTTGGGAGGCAAAGGCAGCTGAATCTAAGTTTGAGGGCAGTTTTCTTTCTCTACATACTGAGTTCCAGGACAGCCAAGGCTATGTAGAGAGACTTTGCCTCAAGAGAGAGAGAGAGAGGGCCACCTGCCCAGAAGTGGCAATGCCCGAAGTGGGCTGGACCCTCTCACATCAATCATTAATCAAGAAAATACCTCATTTGCCTGTAGACTAATCTCATGGAGACATTTTCTCAATTGGGTTTCCTCTTCTCAAACGACTCTAGCTTGGGTTAAGTTGACAAAAAAACAAAACAAAACAAAACAAAACAAAAAAACACCTAACCAACATACATCATCACATCAGCATCGTAACAGAAATACAAAAACTTTTAAATTCAAAGGAGAAGGACTGGGGCTGGGGCTCAGTTGATAGAAATCTTGACAGGCATGTGCAAGTCCTTCCAGGAGATTCTCAGCACTACACCATGGCATGCTCATAATCCCAGCACTCAGTAGGCAAGACGGAGGGCGATCAAAAAAGAATTCACAGAAGAGATAACCAACCAACCAACCAACAAACAAATAAAATTACTACCACCACCACCCTAAAAAAAAAAAAAAAAGAAAAAAGAAAGAAAGAAAGGAAAATGCAAAACCACCCTTGGCTACACAGAGAATTCATAGGCAGTCTGGGCTGCATGAGATCATGTCTCAAAAATAAGTATTTATGCTGGGTGGTGGTGCGCATGCCTTTAATCCCAGCCCTTGGGAGGCAGAGGCAGGCGGATTTCTGAGTTTGAGGACAGCCTGGTCTACAGAGTGAGTTCCAGGACAGCTAGGACTACACAGAGAAACCTTGTCTCGAAAAACCAAAAAAAATAAAATTAAATTAAAATTAAAATTAAAAAATAATAATAATAATATTTAATCACTAAAAATGATTGATATTAAGTGAATACTAAAACCAATGAGTTCAGTAAAACCCTGAGGTTAAAGGTTGCTATAAAAATCAGCTGTGCTGGGCAAGGTGGTGGTATACAACTCTAGTCCCAGCAGAGAGGCAGAGGCAGGTGGATCTCTATTGGTCTGCACAGCAAGTACCAGGACAGTCAGAAAAAAAGCTTTAGACTCTGTCACAAAACAAAATAAAGCAAAAACCAAAAACAAAATCCTGCTATGATTCTAGTACACAGACACCTAAAGCACAAACATCACAAATTCAAGGTCAACCTGGGCTGCAGCTTGAGACCTTGCTACAAAAACGAAATGTGATTCATCTACACACTAGCATCCCAAAACTGAGGGGTAAAACAAATTATAGTTTATGACTAAAGTACCCCCAAAAAGTCAAGTGTTTGAACTTGTCCCCAGATGGTGGTGGGTGACACTGCTTTTAGAGGTTATGGACAGTTTGGAATTATGATCTATGTAGCAGAAATGAATTGCTGGAGACAGGTTGCCTGGACACAAACAAACACACACACACACACACACACACACACACACACACACACACACACTCATTCATTCTCTCTCTCTCTCTCTCTCTCTCTCTCTCTCTCTCTCTCTCTCTCTCCTTCTCCCTCTCCTTCTCCCTCTCCCTCTCTCTCAATCTTTCCCTCCCTCCCTCGTTCTGGTTTGAACTCTACGCTCCCTGATCCAGCAGGACATGAAGGAGCCACAGCACATGCTCCCTCTACCATGAGCAGAACAGCCCCAGCCTCCATCCTTCTAGATGGAGATGAACTGATGTCCTTCCTCCTGAAATCGCTCCTGTTGGGTATTCTGCCACAGAACAAATAACTAGCACACCTAGAAAATACAGCAATTATAGAAAGTCAACACACAAAAATTACAAAATGCTAATAAAATAATGCAGGAATAAGCTAAGGAAGTTCAAGGTTGCAAGAGTGTAATCCCAAAATTCCCAGGAGGATTTGTTCAGACTTAAACTGGTCTTGAAATAAAAAAGTAAATAAATACATGAATAAAATACACATATCAATACTAATTTTTAAAAAAAGTTAAGTCAAGTAACCTGATTTCAAGACTTTCTATGAAGCTACAGCAACCAAGAAAGTATAGCCGGGACTGGAGAGATGCCTCAGCAGGTAAGGCACTGACTGCTTGCACACATGACCCAGATTTAAGGCCAGTGTGCACCACATGGCAGCTCACAATTGTCTGTAACTCTGGTACCGAAAGATCCAATGCCCAATTCTAGCCACGAGGCATACATGTGGTCACAGACATGCATGCAGGAAAAATAATCACATGCATAAAAATAAATTAATTTCTTTAAAAGGAATTATAGCTATTAATAAGAGAATGAACACAAGGTTTCATGAAATAGAAGACAGAGTACAAAACAGACAAAAACTAGCTGATATCTAGCAGCTATACAAAGGCACTCAAATGAAGAGATTAGTCTTTAAACAAATGTTACTATAATTAGATGTCAACATGCAAAATGGATAGGCCTCAACTTACACATGACATCACTTATAAAAATTAAACAAAAACTATATCAAAGACATAAATAAAAATTACTTTCTTTTTTTTTGTGTTAAGTTGACAAAAATGGTCCATATATTTATTTTATTTTTTGCAGTTAGTGGAGGGGCCTTAGGCATCTATGCAGGTACAGTACCACTGAGTTACACCCTGCTCTTTGAAAACAAAACTAATTTTGACCCAGTTAGGAGCATAAACACACAGACAAACTGCAACAAACAAAAAACAAGAACTGTTTTCAGATTCATCAATTAAAGTCAAATTTTAAGGGTTTTGCTTTGGTTTGTTCTTAAATCATAAAATTAGGCTTTAATAAGTCAGAACAAGGGCTGGGAGATGGCTCAACGGGTACTTACATCAAGACCGACAACCTGAGTTCAATCCCTTAAACTATGAGCAAGTAGAGAACCAACTCCTATGGGTTGTCCTCTGACCCCCACAAGCGTGGCATACTCAGAGGAACACATACACACAACTAATTAATTAACTTTTAAAAAAACAAACCTGGCAGCACAAGCCTGCAATCCCAGCATGCAGCAGGCTAAGGCAGGAAGACTATAAGATCTAGTTAACTTGGATACACAGCAAATTTAAAATTTTTTAAATTTAAATTTAAATTTAAATTTTTTAAATTTAATTAAAAATGTAATGAATGCTATTATCCTGAGAAGATTCAGTATCCAGGATCATCTCCTTGTTTTCCTTATCAATCTTTCTCTCTCTTTCTCCTCACCTCTGCATCCCAAACGGCGGGACATGTTTGAGTAATCTGATGTTAACAAATGAACATGCTCTTGTCATGTTCAATAGAATGTATGATCTTTTAAAAAGTTTAGATAAGAAATGTCAGTTAATGGCTGGCTAGAGGGCTCAGTGGGTAAAGATACTTGCAGCCAAGCATCAGGACCTGAGTTCAATCCCCAGAACCAACTTAGTGGAAATAGAGTTGATTCCTTAAAGTTCTCTGATCTCCAGATGTGATCCATTAGTGTTTGTGCACGTACACACAGACACAGACAGACACACACACACACACACACACACACACAAAATAAATATAAAAAAATTTTTTTGATAGAAATGTCTGTCAACTACAGAGCTAAGGAACTATATAAAATGTCAGGAGCCATCTAGGCAAATACATTTTCTGGAGATGGCCCACTGTTTTTTTGCATGGCCTGTGACAGGTAAGCTCTGACTTGCAGGGTCTTCCGTGATTTTATCTCAGGATTGCTTCTTATTGTTGATATGCCTTTTCCTATCACTATGACATAATCTAATGATTCCTAGGCATTAGCCTACCCTACTGGGCAGATTTCCTGCAGATCAACATGAAGATGAGCTTTCATGAATTAATACTATATAGATGAATTAATGATTGTATAGAATTCCTGACTTTATTTAAATAACTTTAAAAAGAAAGTTTTAGGAGATAGTTTCAGTGGTTTTGCCAGAAAGATATAATAGTCAGAATCAAGAATAGAATGTATCCATTCCTCAAAGAATAGTAAGTCAAGGCTGCATAATAAGAAATACAAATTTTTACAATTATACTACAAAGAGATATAGGCTTGGGACAAATTTGTGATCAAGGAAAAACATTCTTTCTAAGTCAGGACCATGGATGAAGCCACAGGTGTGCACCATGATAAAGCAAGGCCATGTAAAACTATTGCTTTGAACTTATAATGACCTAATAGAATAAAACATTGCTTTGCACTTAACTATCAACATCCTCCTATAACTCCCCTTTTGTGAAACATTTTATCTATGAGGTAATTTTCTAAAGAATTTTTGTCTAAGAAAGTATAAGAGGCAAGAGAAAATAAGGTGGTGGCTTCTGAGGCTCTCTGCTCCATCTACCCACCAAATGTATGTGGCTTGGGGGGGCTCTGCCCCATCCATCCAAATGTATATATGTATATGTATGTTTGTCTCTATGTATGTGCATACATACGTACGTAGGTATATGTGTATGTACATAAAGTATGCATGAACACTTGTGGAGCTGATGAGACAGGTAGTCAGAGCCGACCAGAACATGTGTGTATATGAGTGTATGACTGTGTGTATGTCTGTGCATGTTGTCTGCGTAAATGAATTTTATTTTTCTTCTTTTCCTTTCTCTCCGGTTTATGAAGAGTTAATGAGTCCAAGCCTCTCACCTGGCAAGTCAGAGTTCCTTAAGCAACAGAAAAAAAGAAACCAGCATTAATTAGCACAAAATAGTAAGAGCTGCAAAGAAAAGAAACTAGTGTTTATTAGCACAAAATAGTGAGAGGATTACAGAGGAAAGAAACCAGCAGCATTTATTAGCACAAAATAGTGAGAGGATTACAGAGGAAAGAAAGCAGCAGCATTTCTTAGCACAGATCAGTAAGTTTCCAGAGTCCACAGTCAGGCTTGCTTCCAACTCACCTCAGCACATGTGATGCCAGGAAATTTCCCAGCAATAAAACAGTAGTGATCACACCTGATTTAAGACTCATGCGTAAGAACTTTTTATTTGTGACACTGGCAAACCAGACAAGAGTTTTTGGCCTGTAGCTATCATGCAAGCTTAATTCATAATCATGGATGGTCTTCCTCTAAGGTGGAACAAGCAGAAAACGTGTCGTTCATAAAGAACACACACCCACAGTGCTCCTCTTGCTGGAAACAAGTTCACAGGACTTCTTTTGGTTTTTTGTTTGTTTGTTTGTTTGTTTACAAAATAACTTGAAGAATCTAAGAAAAAAAAGATAAACTCTAAAAAAATTAGTGAAAGAATATTATAGAATAAGTGGCCAAGCAAATGAGCATACAAATACAAGTGAAACGAATAAAACTGAGTGATCTACAGTGTCAGCAGAAGAAAAGACACTGGGAAGGTCTGAGGAGAGAGAAAAAGATGGAAAATAAGCGAGCAAATGAACTCAGAAAATACACTCTAAGTGCCAGACAGCATTAGAGGCCACCACACAGTGCAGCAATTTAAATTAAGCACAGTTAAAGAGGTTTTGTGCTTTTCCCAATTGATCTTCAGTAGCACTGGTTCAGGTATGAAAGAGAGTTGAGTTAACCAGTACTGTGTTTTGTTAAATAAGGACCATAAAGCAAGAATGAAGAGGAAGATGAGAATTACGAATTAAAAAGGAATGGGGCCTGAGAGATGGCTCAGTGGTTAGGAGCACTCGTTCTTGCAAAGGATCCAGGCTCAGCTCAACACTCACATGGTGCTTCACAAATCATCTGCAGCTGCAGTTGGAGGGATTCGATACCTTGTTCTGACCTCCAAGAGCACTCAACATGTACATGGCAGGCATATGTGGAGGCAAAACACTCTTACCCATAAAATAAAATTTTAAAAATGTAATGAGTGGCAGACAGATTCTGAGTTTGAGGCCAGCCTGGTCTACAGAGTGAGTTCCAGGACAGCCAGGGTTACACAGAGAAACCCTGTCTCAAAAAACAAAAACAAAACAAAAAAAAAAGTAAAGAGTGAAAGTAGAAAAGTTAAAAGCTTAATGAAGTTGGGCATAGTGTTACAGTACACCTTTAATCCCAGAACTCAAGAGGCATAGGCAGGCAAATTTCTATGACTTCCAGCTAGCCTGGTCTATATAGCCAAGTTCTACGACAACCAAGGCTACTTAGAAAGACTGGGTCTCAAAAAGAAAATAAAGTTAAATGAAAAAGACAGATAGAGACAGAATTTAATGAAGCCAAATGTAATGGTACTATTTTGGAGTGGAGGTAAGAGGTTACAAATTCAAGGCTAGCCTAAACAATGATGCCCTCTTTTACAGTTTTATAAAGGGGGTCTTAATGACATGAAGGTCCCATGGGGTGATCAAGCCAGTTTTTCATGTGTATATGTGTATGGGTTGGGGCACACAGGCACAATACATCTATGTGTGTGGAATAGCTAACAACCCCAGGTGTTGGTCCTGACTTCCACCTTGTTGGAAATGGGGTGTCCTCTTGTTTTGCCTATGTATACTCTTGAGCCGGCTCTCCAGCTAGCTGGGAATCTACCTTGCCACCCCCTTCCATCTCCTACAGATGTCCTAGGATTACCAACGCATGCTTCCCACCATCAGTCTTTACGTGGGATACAGGGATTCAAAGACAGGTCTTCGTACTTCCATGGCAAGCTAAGTTTAGCCACTGAGCCATTCCCCAGCCCAATTAGTCAGACTTCTCAGTCCAGGTATACTGAAGAGATAAAGTTTCCCAATAACTTCATCACTTTTAACGTCTGAGTCACTAACAACCACTCATCTGTAATGGTTTGTACTGGTGTGGTGGCATTCCAGCAATTACATGTTCTGCTGCAGCCATGACTACTGTTATATCTTCTTGGTTAGTCAGACTGGTGGTACATTTAGATACCATCAGCCTTCCATATCCACAGGATCTGCAGTCTCAGATTCAACTGACATCAGATGGAAAATTTTAGAAGTAATTTCAAGTACACTGGAGGACATGTATAGGCATATACATCATTTCATGTAACGGACCCAAGCATGTTTAGTATTTAAGGGAAGGAGAGCTCTAGAACCAATCCCTTATTGACATTATGAAGAAACTACACCTTTTTCTCTTACCATAAATTATGTGTAAGTTTCCTTTATAGTATAGTTAGGATATTACAAGGATCTTTTTTAAGTGATGTACTTGATATCAAATATGTTATTTCAGAACTGTAAAAGGAGCATTAAAGGAGGACACTAAGCTAGGCACTGTAGCCCAGCACACAGTAGCTTGAGGCAGGAGGATTCAAAGTGTCCTAAGTTATACATTAATGCCCTGAAAGAAAGACTAAACTCTGACGTCACTGAAAATCACTCAGGACAAAGTCTCATGTATGTGACTAGACTGGCAACATAAAGTGACAATGTTAAATGTTAAAAAAAAAAAGCTAAAATCAACCCGGTTGTTCATCCTGTCCAACAGGTAAATAAGAACAGACAAAACAGTATGCAGTGATGAGAGAAAAACCTTACCTCCTTTCTCTTAACCAAAACTCCCATACTTGGAATAACAAGATGGCACAGCAGATAGAGGCAATAAAGCCTGACACCCTGAGTTCAATCCCTAGAGCCGATGTGGTAGAAGCTGACACCTACAAAGTTGTCCTCTGATACCCCCCACACATATATCCATACTCTCTCAGTAAAATATAGTAAAACTGATATATTTTAAGAATGTGGTATTTAACAGAAAATATGACTTAGGTAATACCGATATTAATAAGAGGTACAGGAATGCCAAATGGGGGCAAGCGAGATGGTTCAGGGGGCCACTGGGTTAAGGTACTTGCAACCTGAGCTTGATCCCCAGGACTCACATGGTAAAAAGGAGAAAAATCTCTCCTGTAAGTTATTCTTTGGCCTCTATGTGTAGACTGGAGCACAAGAGTACACCTAGACACACACACACACACACACACACACACACACACACAAATGGCAAATGGGCTATGATCTTGGACAGCCAGAATTAAAAATACTAGCACATTTGTAAGCCTAGCAGTCTGCATTTATACTGTAAATGCTAGTTATTGATACAGGATAATTGATCATACCAGTTTGAAAGTGAGGTCTAACTGAGTGGCAGACAAAGTGATGAATCAGAGAAAGATTTGACAGAAGAGGCTATGCCCAACTCTCACAAGAAGAGAGAGGAACGGGAAGCTGCTTGAGGGAGCAGTGCAGAGAACACCAAGGAGGCAGAGGAAGAACAAGCTAGGACTGCTTTTAAATGATGTTTCTCATTTTAGCAACATGTAAGAAGGAAACTATATTAACATAATATTGCTACAAAATCTACAAGGTTTTTGGGAAAATTCAAAAACATCAACATATCACATATACTGACTCCCAGGAGCTTAAGTCTGTAGTTATGACTTCACCACGAGATTTGAGATCCCAATCAACTAAAATTTTAACTTTGATATCAAACAATCTTTCCAATGTAACTTAGTCAAAACCAGACTTTCCAATGCCTTTGTCCACCTGGTCTCCAAACTCAGCAGGCATCATGCCTCGCCTATTGCTCAAGAAGGCAGTATCCCTAATTACTGTTTCTCTTAATTCCTCACACCAATCCAAAACAAAGACCTATTGGACCTACCAAAAATTACACGTCAAATGGTGGTGCACACCTCTAATCCCAGAATTCAGCAGATGGATCTCTGTGAGTTCCTGACCAGCCAGGGCTACATAGAGACCGTGTGTCTTAGTTACTGTTCTACAGTTATGAAGAGAAACCACAGCCAAAGCAATGTACAGCAGAAAGCATTTAATTGAAGGCTTGCTTACAATTTCAGAGGATTAGTCCATGAACATCAGAGCAGGGAGCAGATTAGCATGGTACTCAAACAGTAGCTGAGGGCTTGCATCCTGATCTGAAAACTGTGAGAGAGGTGAGACCAGACCTGGTGTGGGTTTGTGAAGTGTCAAAGCCCACACTCAGTGATGCACTTGCTCCATCCAACAAGGACACAAACACACACACACACACCCCTTCTAATCCTTTCTCAACAGTCCACCACCTCGAGATGGAGCACTCAAGTACTCAAATATATTAGCCTAAGGGGGCCATTCTCATTCAAGACACCACATACTGTCTCAAAAAAAGAAGAAGAAGAAGAAGGAGGAGGAGGAGGAGGAGGAGGAGGAGGAGGAGGAGGAAGAAGAAGGAAGAAGGAAAAAAGAAGAGAAAGAGAAAGAGAAAGAGAAAAGAAACATAGAAAAAAAAAATCACAGCACTGCCCCTGCTACCAAATGAGCCCTTACTACCAAGCGTTTCTTTGCTATTCCTTTCCTTTTCAACTAAGGATTAAAGGACTATCCCTCACTTAAACCCTACCACATTTAAAATAGGATCTCGTGGCCTTAGACGTACAGTAAGTTTGAGGCCAGCCTAAGCCCCATGAAAATAAACAAACTAAACCTTGTACATCTGTATATCCACTGGCCTCCAACTTTGTCTTAACACCATACCAGTTATACTCTAGCTATGAGTGAGTGCTGGAGAGATGGCCTGGCAGTTAAGACCACTGGCAGCTCATCTGGAAGACCCAGGTCTTCCGTGTGGAAGCTCACAACTGTCTGTAAGTCAAAGGATTCAAATGCCTTCTTCTGGTATCTGTGGGCACCAGTCATGCACACATACACAGACATACATGCATTCAAAACAGCCACACACATATACAATAAAACAAAAAGTAAGTTTTTAAAAATTAAAAATAAACCAGGAGTGATGGCATATATCTTTAATTCTAGCCCTTGGGGTGAGAGAAGGGAGGCAGATACAGCCGATCTCTGTGAATCTAAGGATAACCTAGTGTACATAGTGACTTCTATGCTAGCTAGGGCTATATAGTAAGAGATGAGATCTTATGTCAATAAGTAAGTAAACAAATAAAACCCAAGTAACAGGCTCACTATAATAGAATGTCCTCTAACAAACACTAGAAAAAGTTTTATGCTAAAATATTAAGCACGGAGGAGTAATTTCTGAGGGAGAGAAAACTGAGTGATGAGTGTCCCTGAGTAGAGAAGAAGGCGTGGCATCTAATGGCTGAGGCAAGGAACTGGCCTAAGAAAGACAGATGACTCATTCATGTACCAGAAATAAAGACTAGTGAGCAGCGCTACCAGAAAGTGTCTCACAGAGCTGTAAGGCCTGTGGGGCTTCCAACTGCTCATGCTGGCTCAGGGTAAGCTATCTTGTAAGGAACATGGAAAGAATGTGTGAACATCAGACACTTCCTGGAAGGACTCTGGCCAGTTAACTGGATGCTCAGAGATACGACAGAAGAGTTGAAAACTGTGGTATCACAACTGCCACTTGCTGACAAACAATCTGAGGGCTGCAAAGGCTCGAAGGCAATCCACTGTCAGTGTGGAGAGTGAAGCCCAGCAGTTTTCTCTGGAGAAGGTGAGCAAACATTACTAAAGGGCTGACTTTCCACAACAACCAAAGCTGCAACACAGCACAAAACGGCCATGCTAAGCACACATGTGCCTTTCTTACAATTAGCTAGGGTAGCTAGCTAATTTCTCCAAAAGAAATTAATACTCCCTGTTAATATTTTAGTCAATACCAGCCTTCCCCAAGCCCCCTACCCGCCTCTTTTTGAGACAGGGCCTCATCATACAGTCCAATCTGGCCTCAAACATTGTCTATAGGGAAGACATTTTCTTCAGCGATGCAGCCTCTAGTAAGATGCCCTGCTCCTCTACAGACTATAAAGCCTTTCACTCATGCACTTCAAACAGCCCCAACTAAGCTTACTGATTCATTTAATTAAAAAAAAAAAAAAAAAAAAGACACGAAGGTAGCCGGGCGGCGGTGGCACATGCCTTTAATCCCAACACTTGGGAGGCAGAGGCAGGTAGATTTCTGAGTTCGAGGCCAGCCTGGGCTACAGAGTGAGTTCCAGGACAGCCAGGGCTACACAGAGGAAAAAAAAATCACGAAGGTAGAGTGGAACTACATGGAAATATCAAGAGTGGGAAATAGCAGTGAGTGTGAATGTGAACAAAGTACATTAAACAGATGTATGAAGATGCCAGTGAAAAGCCATTATGTATTTGATAAACTAGGAAAACTTTATTTTAAATCTTGGTAAGTCTAACCTTCCTACAGTTCCATATAGGTCTCATCATTAAATCTGCATAATTGTACAGGTTGTTTTTCTTGTCTCTACAGGTAAAAGCTTTCAAAAGTACAGCCTATTTGCTGGCTACATCACTAAGAATGTTCCATCCACGGGAAGTTCCCGCCTGCATTTTAAAGCAATACTGCCACCAGAAGACTAAAAAGAAAAGTAACCCCTAACAACAACTCCAGCTAATTACAGAATATTTACTTTTCTCCATCGGTGGCTACGTAACAACTCCCTGATGCTGACTGACACCCATTCCTCCTTGTATCTCACCCCACTCCCCCTTTGTTTGCAGCATCAACTAAACCCGACAGCGCATGGTGTTTCAAATCAGAGTTCGTCCCCAACTGCGGGGAAAACAAGAGAACAGATGAGCGGTCAACGGCTTTCTGCTGTCAATAATGGGAAAAGTAAATAAATGCCATGAGATCAGCAGTTCTTCCGTGCCAAGGGCTTGAAGAAGCGCTAACGGTCCTTTTGGGAGATCACAACCTTCACGTAAAGACTACGAAAGAAAAGAGGGAGAAAGGGAGAGGAAAAGAGAAGAGGGAGAGGAGGAGGGCAAGAGAAGTAAAAAGAAGGGGTACCAAAAGGAAAAGAGGAGGAGGAAGAGGAAGAGTAGGTAGAGAGAAAAGAAACTGGAGATTAAGAACATCAGAAACCACTCAGAAGGGATGAACTTGACTGTCCAACTTCACGCCGTAACCCAAACTCTGTCTCAACGTAGGCGTTCCCCGCGGGCGAGTACCAACATTACAAAGTCCTCAAGCCTTTGGCCACAAGTTACTACTTCTCAAAGTGCCAAGCGGCACCGCAACGTGTCACCGAACCGCCGCCTGTGACCGGCTCCCAAGCCTGGGGGCGATGGCAGCGCGCCAGGGTTAAAGAGCCGCGTCGAGGAGCGCGCGCGCCCGCCCCGGCCGCGCGCCCGCCCGCCCCGCCGCTCACCCGGTAGTTGCTCGAGCCCACCCAGCCGGTGAGCGCGTCCACGGTCTTGGCCAGGCGGCTCGGGTCGTCCTCCAGGTCCGGGATGGCTCCGGGCGCGCCGAGGTAGAGCAGCAGCTCCTCGCCCGCCTGCAGCCGGCCGCTCACGTCCTTCTGCAGCACTTGGGCACAGAAGTACTCGGCGCCGCGGGGCTCCATGGCCGCGCCCGCCGCCCCTCAGACGCCAACTTTTCTCGCAGCACCGCCCGGCCGCGGCGGGGAAGCCTCCGGGACGCGCCCGCCACCCGGAGGCGCGGCTCCCTGGGGTGCGGCGGCCGGCGGGGGACGGCCCCCCTAAACTAATCAAACTCGGCGCCCCCCGGCCCCAGCCCCGCTTCAGAGGCTGCGGCTGTCGGCGACGTCAGCGCGCGCGTGACGTCAGAGCGGCGCGCCCGCCCTCCCGGCCTCCCGGCCTCCGGGCGCGCCCGAGCCCCTGTGGGCTGCGGCCTGTAGCGCTACTGAGGGCCGGAGCGTTGGGCGGTCGGGGCCTTGTAGGTCGACTCGCGTGGGCGCCCCCGGAAGGCCCCTGTGGGAATTCTGGCTTCGCCGGCGATTCGCTGCGCCGCCCTCATCAAGACTAAAAACTTTCTGGTACTTCTGCCCTCCCTGCCCCGCCCATGCCGTCTTTTAAAACCGGAATACACGGGTCGTGTTCTTCCTCGACAAAGGTCTGGCTGTCCCTTCCTGCAGCCGCCCCCACCGTCGCCCTGGGAGACTTTCTGTTTCCAGTTGATAGCGAGGTTTTGCAGATACATCCACACTTCTCTTGACGCACTTTCACTTCCCACCCTCACTCCGGGAAGTTCCCAGACCGCGGGGACCCACGAACCACCTCTGCCCTAGGCGATTCCAACTTGATTTTTTGTTTGGACTGAGACTTAATACAGTACGGGATGTCCTCGAGCTTGCCCTGTACCAGAGGATGATCTTACATTTCTGGCCCAACCTCTACCGCCCAAGCCTGAGCCACAAAACTTTTGTTTTGGGATGGCTGGAGCTGTTAATTTATGAGATTTATTTTTATTTCATGTGTACATGTGTGCACCTGAGTGTGCAGGGGCACACCGCGTGCACACTGCACACATGTGCCTGCGTGCAGAAGCCAAAAGAGGAAGTCAGATCTGGAGTTACAGGCAGTTGTAAGCCACCTGATGCGGGTGCTGGGAACCCAACCTGGGTTCTCTGCAAAAGCAGCAAGCCCTCTTAACTTTAAGCTGAGCCATCTCTCCAGCCCAGTGTTGTTGAGAATAGGTTTAGCTGGGAAACTTGAACTAGTCTGGAACTCTTGGTCCTTCTCCTTCAGTCTCTTGCATTCTAAATTCATTTCTAACATGATAAGGTAATTTTTCTTTTCTTTCTTTTATTTTTTTTTTTAAGTTTTTTCGAGACAGGGTTTCTCTGTATAGCCCTGGCAGTCCTGGAACTCACTCTGTAGACCAGGCTGGCCTCAAACTCAGAAATCCACCTGCCTCTGCCTCCCAAGTGCTGGGATTAAAGGCATGTGCCACCACTGCCTGGCAATTTTTCATTTTTTTAAAATTATGTAACTCCACACTGTGTTCTTTTTCCTTTCCTTCCCCTCTCCCAATTTCTTTAACCCTGATCTCAGTACCTCTAGAGCTCAATCTGCTGCTGTATTCTTTGGTCTAACTTCTCATAGCAAAATGTTGGTATTTCATTCCATGAAGTGTGTATCGTAAAAGTCTCTACCTTTTTATTCTTTTTTCCCCATTATACTCTGGCTTGTTGATCCATTCATATAGCAATAGGCCTCTGGGTTGTTTGCAGTTTTCCATATGGTTAGCATATGCGCTTGAGTTTGTATGCCCTTGAAGGCAGAGGTATCAGATCTCCTCTTGCAGATGATTCCCAGTATCCACATGGCAGCTCACAAACAGCTGCCTACAGTTCCAGAGGACCCAATGCCCTTTTTAACTTCCAAAGGCACCAGGCATGCCCATGATACAAATACATAAAAAACTCAATACACATTAAAAAGTACACATACACATACACATAAAAATAAGTATTTTTAAGTATTTTGAATTTTTAAAATAGCCTTCCTTAAATAATGCAGATGTTGCTTTGAATGTTGCCATTTAAGATGTGTCTTTCTCTTGGTGGAGCACTCCTGTAATGCTAGCACATGGGCAGCAGGAGGGTCAGGGGTTCAAGACCAGCCTAGGCTACAGAGATCTCTCAAAACACAACAGGGGCTGGAGAATTTGCTCAGTGGCCAAGTGCATTTGTTCTTGCAGAAACCCAGGTTTGAGTCCCAGCACCTACATGGCAACCCACAGTTGTCTATAATTCCAGTTCTAGGGGATCTAACACTCTCTTTTAGTCTCCTTGGCCAATAGGCATGCATGTGGTACATATACAGATATGCAGGAAATACAGTCATACACAAAAATCTTTAAAAACACAAAAGTACAGGGAAATGAAAGGATTAGATAGAATTTTAGGAAATAAAATGATATACTGAACATCCCTTCATGATCAGTCACTAGAATGTACCTAGAAATGTGTCTGTTTTTAACAACCCTGGAATTGTGTATTGAAACACATGAGTCTGACTTCCCAGCCTATTTATTGATGAAAATACGGAAACTCCGAGTAAATTTTTTTCTAATGGGAGTTTATTTTCCATACAAAAGCTAGGAAAGAAGTGACCACATGGCTAGTTTGAAGTCATATTTTCAACAAATGTCCACCAAGAAAGGCATTGTGTTCTCTCTTGGGTGGGGTATTAGGGAACAAGCGGGAGTGGCTTACTCGAGATTTGGCACAGCCCAACTGGAAACAACACAGATGTTGGCACACTGGGAAATAGATGTGCCATAGCCACACAGTAGACTTCTCATAGCAATATCAGTAAAATGACTTTGTGAGGACAAAAGTAAGGATATTGCTTAGTGGTTAAACACTTGCCTGGAGGAGAAAGAGTCAAAGTAAGAAGACAGGTCCAAATAGCAGTTGAATTGAACTACTGGGAACTGTGGGTTCCTCTAGTCACATCTCTGCCCCAACAATAGTTTTGATCTCCTGGCCTCTCACTGTGTTCAGGACTCCTTCCTGTAGCCCTTCAATTGGAAAAGACCCTTGGCAGGACTTTTTTTTAAGATTCTGAGCTAACTGCTTATAAGGGAGAAGTCAGATCCAGAAGGAATTTAATCAGCTCCTCTGTGGGAAAAGAGCTCAACCCCAACGTTTCAGTTTCAGAACCAGGAATGTTAAAAATGCCAAATCTGCACTCAGGGCAGAAGGTTCATGTTGCTTTGTTCTGAAATTTTTATTACATTATTTATTGGGGGAGGGGGCATGCCAAAAGCATGGAGCTGTGGATTTTCCCACTTGAGAATACAATATGAAAGTAAATAGAAGGAGTTATCAGCCTCCAACACGGTTCCCCCATCTTCCCCTGTCGACTTCCATGTTCTCAGACTGGCTCTCTACAGTGACCTATGAAAACGAAAGACAGCTTCTAAAATAAGTGATAAAAGAATATTGTTGTCCCTTCTTCCTTGATCATTCTTGAGAGGAAGCCAGTTGCCCTGTCAGGACAATCAGGGCAGCTTCTTTTTGGTAAAAGCCAGGAGATGACGAGACCTTGGAGCCTCCCTGCGGCCTTCAGACGATCACAGCCTTGGCTGCCATCTTAGCTGTCACCTCAGGAAAGAACCAGAGCCAAATCAGTGGGGGAGTCTTCCGAGCTCCTGCCCTGCCAGGTTGTGAGAGATGACGAATGGTAGCCTTGTTCTAGGCCATTCACAGTGAGGCAGCCCACCGCTAGCAACAGATGGAAATAGAGCAAGTCAGGCAAGCAAAAGTGCAGCACAAACATTTTAGTGTATTTTTCTTATCAGAATACTTTGCTAAATGAAATGGAAACATGCCGTTCAAAACATTCAGTTGCAGGCAACAGGGACAGGATTTTATTTACAGGACTTTGTAGATAATTTTTTGTTACAAAATATTTTTAAAATGGTCTCTCATCAAAGGGAAATTCTTTTTTTTTCTTTCTGGTTTTTTTTTTTTTTTTTCTTCGAGACAGCGTTTCTTTGTACAGCCCTGCGTGCCCTGGAACTCACTCTGTAGACCAGGCTGGCCTCGAACTCAGAAATCCACCTGCCTCTACCTCCCAAGTGCTGGGATTAAAGGCGTGCGTAACCACTGCCCAGCACCAAATGGAAATTCTTTTTTTTTTTAAATATTTTATTTATTTAATGTATGCAAGTACAATATTGCTGTCTTTAGACACACCAGAAGAGGGCATCAGATCCCATTACAGATGGTTGTGAGCCACTATATGATTGTTGGGAATTGAACTCAGTACCTCTGGAGGAGCAGTCAGTGCTCTTAACCACTGAGCCATCTATCCAGCCCTCAAATGGAAATTCTTAACACTAGATTTGTAGGTCCTTGTAGACTTTCAGGATTCTCCTGTTCGTGCAATGGGGTCGTATCTTTACAGTTTGTTTTTCAGAAATCTAACAGGTTCTCATCCTTGCTTTGGAAAAAGAGTAATAATTGCTTAAAAATAAAATAAAAATACCCAAAGTGAGACCAATCCCATGGGCAAGAACCAATCCCTAACTCTATTAACAACCCTTTGCTATGCTTACAGGCCAGATCCTAGCAGAACTGCCCTCTGAGAGGCTTCAGCCAGCAGCTGACTGAAACAGATGGAGAGACTCATAGCAAAACATCAGATGGAGCTCATGGAGTCTTGTGGAAGAGTTGAGAGACCCAAAGAGGACAAGGACTCCACAGGAAGACCAACATATTCAACTAATCTGGACCCTTGGGGATGCCCAGAAACTGAACCACGAACCATGGGAAGGACCTAGGTCCCCTGAACATATGTAGAAGACGTGCAGCTTGGTCTTCATGTGGGTCCCCCAACAACTGGAATGGGGACTGTCCCTGAATCTGTTGCCTGTCTGTGGATCCTGTTCCCTAATTGGGCTGCCTTGCCTGGCCTCAGTAGGAGACGATGTACCTAGTACTGCAAAGATTTGCTGTGCCAGGGTAGAATGACACCCAGGAAGGGGCCTCCTCCTCAGAAGAGGAAGGGAGGGGGGATGGAGGAGGAATTGTGGGAGGGGAGACTGGGAGAAGAGAGGGAGATATTGGGATGTAGAGTGAATAAATAAATTAATGAAAAAAAAAAGTATGTTAAGGGGTTGGAGAGATGGCTCAGCAGTTAAGAGTGCTGACTGCTCTTCCAGAGGACCTGGGTTCAATTCCCAGAACCCGCATGGTGGCTCACAACTGTCAGAAACTCCAGTTCCAGGAGTATCCAGTGTCCTCTTCTGGCTTTCTCAGGCCCCAGGCACACAGGTAGTGCACAGACATACATGCAGGCAAAAACTCATAACACAAAATCTTTAAAAAAAACCAATGCAATCAACATTTAAGAGTAGGGGTTTAGCTTAGTGGCAGTGGCAGAGTATTTGAGAAAAAAAAGTGACATTTAAAGTCAGCATCATGACACATAACTGTAATGTCAGAATTTGGGAGGCTAAAGCAGGGGAATCACAAAATTGAGACCATACTGGGCTACATTGCTAGAACCATTCCTCAGGAACAAAAAAAAAGTGACATTCATATCAAATTATTCAACTGTCTAAGGAAACTAGTTGCTTTTTTTCAATTACAGAGTACCCTGACTAAAACATGATAAAATATACAGCTCAATTTAAAATTGCTCAGAACTTTGATAATGATTTTTAATTACCTTGGTAAACTGAAGAGGAAGGAAAGAAGTTAGTTTAATGACACTTTAAATGATACATATTTCCAAATTTGTTTAGGACAGAGAACAAGTTGCCAATCTGAAAAATTGTTCTCTTGTAAAAATGATATTTAAGTATCACTCAGGAGCATACATAATCCAAGCCCTTTCCTTACATTTAGATGAGTGTATGTTATTAACAAGGCAATTGTTAATTTTTTTTTTTAACTTAACCTCTTGGATATCCTATTATTGTCCTGTGTCCTGGAGACCCTGCAGCTTTAAATCTGCAGAACTAGTCCCTTCATGAGCTCCAGCAGCTCATAAATGGGAGTTGGGGGTTGGGGATTGGTGGAGGGGGGCGCAACTCGCAACTCACAGCCCTGGACTGGGCCTTTGTGGTAACTGAGCAGCACGCCCAATCCTTAGCCACCAGGGCCAGCTTTCTCCCCCCCTCCCTCTCTCCCTCTCTCACAACAAACAAGTGCTGGGACCAGCTCTTCCCTGCTGGCAAGTGCTAATTTGTAATGGGGACATCTATAAAGGTATTAGTTGATAATTTGTTTGTTTGTTTGTTTGTTTTCCGAGACAGGATTTCTCTGTATAGCCCTGGCTGTCCTGGAACTCATTCTGTAGACCAGGCTGACCTCGAACTCAAAAATCCGCCTGCCTCTGCCTCCCAAGTGCTGGGATTAAAGGCGTTACCACCACTGCCTGGCGGATAAAATAAATGTTAAGAAACATTTTCAAGAAGATAATAAATCTTGCCAGGCAATGGTGGCGCACACCTTTAATCCCAGCGCTTGGGAGGCAGAGACAAGTGGATTTCTGAGTTCGAGGCCAGCCTAGTCTCCAGGGTGAGTTCCAGGACAGCCAGGGCTATACAGAGAAACCCTGCCTCAAAAAAACAAACAAAAAAACAAAACAAAACAAAAAGATAATAAATCTTAGCTGGGAGTGGCAATGCACACCTGTAATCCCAGCATTTGGGAGCTTGGTCAGCAGAGGAAGGCAATGCATGCCTAATGTGTTTCATAGTAAATTCCTGGCAGGGCAGGGCTACATAGTGGGACCCCTTTTTGTGGTGGCACATGCCTTTAATCCCAGCACTTGGGAGGCAGAGGCAGGCGGATTTCTGAGTTCGAGGCCAGCCTGGTCTACAGAGTGAGTTCCAGGGCTACATAGAGAAGCCCTGTCTGGAAAAAAAAAGTCTTTAGCACACAGAATTTTCTAGAAACAAATGTATGGGCATATGTAGAGATAAAACCAAGTATATGCAAGTATATGACAGGATTCCAGACTAGCCCAACCCAATTCTGTCCCAGAATACTTTGTTGCAAACAGTTCTTTTTTTTTTTTTTTTTTTTTTTTTTTTTTTTTTTTTTT
>JADRCD010227420.1:80398-110166 GCA_019843815.1 Montemys delectorum
TTTTTTTGGTTTATCAAGACAGGGTTTCTCTGTGTAGCCCTGGCTGTCCTGGAACTCACTCTGTAGACCAGGCTGGCCTCGAACTCAGAGGTCCACCTGCCTCTGCCTCCCAACTGCTGGGATAGAAGGCGTGCACCACCACGCCCGGCCAAAACAGACTTTTCTTACACACAAATAGTAAGCATGAGAGTCTCAAGCCTAAGCCCTTGGATTCCCAAGGCCAAACAGGACCAAATGTTTTCTAATTGAATGACTTTTTCTTCCTTTCTCTTCTCTTCCTCCTCCTCTTCTTCCACAAAGATGGAACCTAACAAGTGTTTTTACACACACATATATATGTATACACGTATATACATATATATATATATGTATATATATATGATCCTCAAGCCTTCTGTGGATATACATATACACACATATATGTATATATGTATATGTGTGTGTATATACATATATGTCTGTACACATATAATGTGATCATGTGTTGGGGAACACTTATTTACCATATTGTTTGTGTGAAGGCTAAAGGACATCACTGAGACACTGAGAGTTGGTTCCATCTTTCCGTGGTGAGGGTTCTGGGTTTTGAACTCAGGTTGTCAGTTTTGGCAGCAAGCTCTTTTATCCGCTGAGCCATCTTCACGGCCCTAGGTATGCACTTTGCCACTGGACTATACATCCCCAGACATATTTGTCCTTTTTTTTCCCACTTGCAACCAATAAAATACTTGACTAATGTAATCATAATGATCAAATGACACCTTTTAAAATGTGGTTAAAACAAATATGAATGTTAGCTGTCTCCCAAATCTAATGAAAAGAAAATATTGGGGAAAATTAACTGTGTGGGTTACGATGAGGAGAATTTTTAAATAATTTCTTACCTTTTAATTTTCTGTACATTGGTGTTTTGCCTGCCTGTGTGAAGGGTCAGATCCCCTGGAACAGAAGTTACAGTTGTGAGCTGCCATGTAGGTGCTAGGAATTGAACCTGGGTCCTCTGGAAGAGCAGCCAATGCTCTTAAACACTGAGCCATCTCTTTAGCCCTGATAGTGAAATCTCTCAGACAATGAAAAAAATCTGAAAAAAGAAATTCTTTTTAGTATTTGTAGAACTGGCCTCTCACCCAAAGTGGTCTGGACACCCGGTCTGAAGAGCAGGCATACCCCAAGACTTTGGAAAAGACAGCTACCGCCCGTACTTCTGAGCTTCACCAGACCTGCAAATAAAATGAAATTCCATTTTCATTATCTCAATCAGAGGTGTGAGGCGTGGTGTATGCAACCTGCCAGCTGCTTCTCAGAGTTTCCAGGTGTTGCCTCATGCTGGGAACAAAGTGACCCTGCTCTTTGCCTGGCATCAGCTTCCTTGGCCATCTGGGTTGCCCAAGGACTCGCCCAAGCCAATCCACTGTGCTGCCTGGGTAATGCATGCTCCAGGGGTATAGGGTCTCCCCGCGTACATATTAACGTGATCACGCAATGCCTCCCTCAGAACCTTCCTCCCTACTCCCCGCTTATTTGTCTAAATAAAGCCTTCAATTGATGGGGCTAGGTTAGAATGTTGTTAGGAGGCTGACCCGCCACAGAGGAAGTGGGTCAGCAGGGGTAGGCCTTGAGGCTCGGGAGCTTGGTCCTCTTCCTGTTCTGTTTCTGGACTACTAGGCCACTTATTTTTGCTGTCATATCTTCCCTGGCATGATGGATAGGGTTATTTCTTCCTCTCTTTTAAAGAAAGATGTGTGTCTTCATGTACATATGTGTATCACATGTATGTCCAGTACCCATGGAAGCCAGAAGAGGGCATTACATTCCTAGGAACCACCAAGCAAGCACTGGGTACTGAATCGAGCCCGGTCCTCTGGAAAAGCAATCTTAACCTCTTAACTGCTGAGCCATCTAGACACAATTTTTAAAAACTTAAGGATTATTCTATACAGGCATACTTAAAGGCCCATCTCCCAGGTGATTCTAGATTCTGACAAGTTGATATATTAATTCTAACCATCACTTCTAGCATTTTGGAGGTGGGGGCTGGAGGGTCAGGAGTTCAAAGCTAGCCTGGGTTATATGAGATCCTGGAGGCAGGGGCACATGTGTTGGCACATGCTTCAAGAGGTAGAGGCAGGAGTTCAAGGCCGGCCTGGTCTACAAAGAGTTCCAGAACAACCAGGGCCATACAGAAAAACCCTGTCTTGAAAAACAAACAACAAACAAAACCAGACAACTGATAGGCTTTCTCCAAGGACACAATAAGCCAATTAAAGCCAAATTTGAGAGTGTAAAGGCAGGTTTATTGGGAGGCAGCTCTCAGGTTTACCAGCCTCACAGTGGGAAGTCAGTAAAGCTGGTACCTGGGCTAAGTTTTTATAGCTGCTTAGGTGAGAAGTGATGATGTGTCTGCTAGGAGCTGGGTTGTGCCCATACATGGTCAAAAACTGAGTCTCTGAGCGGGTACTCTTGGACTGGTCACGGAAACACAGAGCCAAGGGGTGATGACCTGTTAGCATGGAGTTTTCTCTGTGGGGCGGGATTGAGTGAAGAAGAGGGGGGAGTGAGGTGTTCCTGGCTTGTGCTAAACAACAATAACAACAAAACAACAATTCTCAAGGCACAAAGAGTCCATCGTACCATTGTTATTGTCTATATTTATTCTTTTTTTTTTTTTTTTGGTTTTCTTTCTTACTCTTTTTTTTTTTTGTTTTGGTTTTTCGAGACAGGGTTTCTCTGTATAGCCCTGGCTGTCCTGGAACTCACTCTGTAGACCAGGCTGGCCTCGAACTCAGAAATTCTGCCTCTGCCTCCCAAGTGGTGGGATTAAGGGCGTACGCTACCACTGCCCTGCCTTTCTTACTCTTCTTAAAGCCAAAATAAACCCTTCTTCCCATAGGGTTCCTTGCTGGGTGTTTTGCTCAGACCAATGGGGAAGTAGCCAACACAGTGGGACATGGAAGCATCTTAGTTCAACCTTTTAAAAATCTTCCTTTAGCCAGCCAGTGGTGGTACACGCCTTTAATCCCAGCATTTGGGATTAAATCTGCCCAGAGGCAGGCAGATTTCTGAGTTTGAGGCCAGCCTGGTCCACAGAGTGAGTTCCAGGACAGCCAGAGCTACACAGAGAAACCCTGTCTCGAAAAAAAACAAAACAAAAAAAACAACAAAAAAAAAACCAATGTTCCTTTAATTCGTGGATTCTTCTCTTGTTCTTTTGACCACTTTCTAAAGATTATTCTATTCTTGGTAAATTATTTTGGAGCGTCCCCCGCCTCCCCGTGCTGGGAACTGTTTGAACCCAGGACCTTGAGTAAACTATAAAGCATATGCTCAACCAGGTGAGTTAGTTGTAGTTGTTCTTTCCATGGGCTGAGATGGCTCAGCGAATAACAGGGCTTGAAGCACAAGCTTGAGGAACTGAGTTCAAATCCTCAGCATCCAAGTACAAAGCCAGACCTGAGTGCAAACCCTTGCAACCTGAGTGCTGAGGCAGGGGGAGACAAGATTCTTACTGGGACTTGCTGTCTGCCCACCTCACTCTGGCTTCTGCAGGTGTGCTGACATGTCCACACGCGCGCGTGCACACACACCGACACACACACACACACACCCCAATGCAACTATAAATACACTAAACATACATGCAACACATGTATGTAATTTTTATGCCCACTCCCCCTTTATTCCAGATATTTTTACTGGATACAGAATTCTGTGTTCACGGTTCTTTGGTGTCTTTCTCTTGCCTCCTTTTGGTTTTCATGGTTTGAGGTGAGCAGTCTGTTGTCAAAGGAACTGGTTTTCTCTGTGGGTAGGACATCACTTCCCATTCATTTCTCTCAAGGGTTCATTTTTCTGTCTCTGCTTTTTCAGAAGTTTGATTGTGGGGCTGTGCACCTCGGAGATGGTGATTGCTTGGCGTGCACAAGGCCCCGAGCTCCAGGAAGCACTGGTGGGGCTCAGTTGGCTGCTAGAATTATATAGGCTACCGTCTAATTTCAGTGAAATCCCCCCCCCCCCCCCCCATGGCTGTCAATCTCTCGCTCCACTTCACCGCTCATTCCTCTCTTCCGTAACAAGGCACAGAGTATGTTCCACTTGCTGGCTCTGAGTTGTTGTTCACGGCCTCCTGTTAGTCCCTTGTCTTCATGTTGAAAGGGAGAGTCCTGTTAATCTAACTCCAAGCCCACCCATTTATCTTGTCTTCTTCAGTCTGTTCTGACCCCATCTAGTGTGTTTTTTAATTTTTATTTGACACAAAAAAAAACCTCAGTATATTTACACTCAAGAAAAGGACAGGGAGCTTGGGAATGATGGCGTTCACCTTTAATCCCAGCACTCAGGAGGCAGAGGCAAGTGAAGCTCTAAATTTGAGGCTAGCCTGATCTACAGAGTGAGTTCCAGGATAGCCAAGGCTACCCAGAGAAACCCCGCCTTGAAAAATCAAAAGATAAAACAAAAACAAAGACAGACAGATATCAGACAAACAGAGGAAAGGAAGGGATGATGAGGGTTTTTCTGCAAGCTGTTAGTGTGCCCAGGCTGCTCTTCTGAGCTGTCCTGTCAGAATGGTCAGAGAGTGGTTTTCTTCAGAGGCAAAGGTGATGGGCCCTCTCAACTCCCTGGCAGGGCCTGGGCTACTTGCTTGCCACTGCCTGGTGTCACCACACCCCTAGCCTTCATGGCAGCCACTGAATGGCACTTCTGAAGACAAGGACCGGGTCACTCGTGTTGTTAGGGAGGCCATCATGAAAAAATGTTCTGTTTGTTGGAGTGTGTCACAGCTGGACCTGGGAAGACTCTTTCTGCATTTTTTCAAGCAGTGCCTCCTGACCTTCCTAATGCTGCGACCCTTTCCTCGTGTTGTGGTGACCCCCAACCATAGAGTTATTTGCTACTTCATAGCTGTAAATTTGCTACTGTTATGAATTGTAATGTAAATATTTTTTGGAGATAGAAGAGTACCAAAGGGGTTTCGAGTCACAGCTTGAGAATTGCTGCTATAAATAGTTGTACTATTATTATTTTAACTTTACTTGTAAAACTAGGTGTGTGTGTGTGTGTGATTGTGTGTTTGTGCCTGTGAGTACATTACTGCTGGAGGCCAGAAGAGGGTGTCAAAACTCTTGGACCTGAATTACAATAATGAGATTCCTGGTGTGAGTTTTAGAAACTGAAAAAGTCGGGTCCTGTGGAAGAGCAGTACAAGTGCTGAACCATCTCTTCAGCCCTTACTCTTAAGTGTGTGTGTGCGCGTGTGTTAGCGGTGTATGTATTAGTGGGGTGTGTGTAAGTTATGTGTATGTGTTAGCAGTATGTGTGTGCTATCAGCGTGTGTGTGTGTGTGTGTGTGTGTGTGCGCGCGCACTCATCTCACAAGCCAGAGGCATCAGATCTCCCTGAAGCTGCAGTTGTAGATAGTTGGGAGCTACTTGATATGGATGCTGGGAACCAAACTTGGTCATCTGCAAGAGCAGTTCACACTTTTAACCACTGAGTCATTTCTTCAGCCCTCTGTTCATTGTTTTTGAAACGTTTGTTTTCATATTCCACGGAACTTAATTTCATGCAGTTCAGGCTAGCCTTGAACTCACTATGCAACTAATAACGACCTTAGATTTCGGATCTTCCTCCCCTACCATCCATATTGAGGTTACAAGTATGTATCACCATGCCTTAATTCTGTTATACAGGGGCTCCATTATTAAAGCTAGGCAAGTGTCTTCCAAAGGCTGAGCTATGTCCCTGGTCTTAGTTTTTATAGTTTCTGTATTTTTTTACTTAGCTCTTTTATTTCTTTTATTTCCTTCCCTTCCTTCCCTTCCTTCCTTTCTTCTTCCCTTTCTCTTTCTTTTTTTCTCTGAAACCTCACTGTTATTTGAGACATAGCCTATGAACCCCAGGCTAGACTTGAACTCTCAAGAATCCTCTTGCTTCAGTCTACTGAGGGCCAGGATTACAGGTGTATACCACTGTGATGTTTAAGAATGGCCCCCCATAAGCTCATATATTTGAATGCTTAGTCATCAGGAAATGGTTCTATTTGAAAGGCGTAGAAGGTACAAGAGGTGTGGCCTTGGAGGAAGTACATTACTGGCAGTGGACTTTGAGGTTTCAAAAAACGCATGCCTGGGCGGTGGTGGCACACACCTTAATCCCAGCACTTGGGAGGCAGAAGCAGGAGGATTTCTGAGTTCGAGGCCAGCCTGGTCTACAGAGTGAGTTCTGGGACAGCCAGAGCTATACAGAGAATCTCTGTCTCCAAAAAACAAACAAACAAACAAACAAAAAACCCAACCAAACAAACAAACAAACAAAAAAACCACATGCCCGGTGATTTGGGCCCAGAGTCTCTTTCTGCCTAAGGACCAAGTTGTAGTTCTCAGCTATTACTCCAGTGTCTGCCTGCATGCTGTGCTGCTCTCTCCCATGATGATGATGGAGTAACTCTCTGAAACTGTAAGCAAGCCCACAGTTACATGCTTTCTCCTATAATAGCTGCCTTGGTCATGGTCTCTCTCTCTCTCTCTCTCTCTCTCTCTCTCTCTCTCTCTCTCTCTCTTTCTCTGTCTGTCTGTCTGTCTGTCTGTCTGTCTGTCTGTCTTTTTGGTTTTTCGAGCCAGGGATTCTCTGTGTAGCCCTGGCTGTCCTGGAACTCACTCTGTAGACCAGGCTGGCCTCAAACTCAGAGATCCGCCTGCCTCTGCCTCCCAAGTGCTGGGATTAAAGGCGTGCCGCCACTGCCCGGCAGTCATGGTGCCTCTTTACAGCAATAAAACAGTGACTAAGGCAACCATCATGCATGGCTTTAACTGAAAACTTCCACCTCCTTGCATCAAGCATATCCACAATCTCTCCCAAGTCATTTTCTGATGTCTGTTTCCAATCCTTTTCAGGCATTTCCTGTGGTGGTTTGATAGGAATGGCCCTATAGACTCCTTTGTTTGAATGCTTGGCCACAGACAGTGGCACTATTAGTGGCCTTGTTGGAGTGGGTGTGGTCTAGTTGTAGGAAGTGCGTCATCGTGGGAGTGGGCTTTGAAATCTCCTATGCTTGAGCCCAGTCTGGAACTATCTTTCCCTGCTGCCTAAGGATCAAGATGTAGAACTCTCAGCTCCTTCCCCAGAACCATGTCTGCCTGCAGGCTGCCATGATCCCTGCCATGATGAAAATGGACTGAACCTCTGAAACCATAAGCCAACCCCAATTAAATAATTGCCTTTATAAGAGTTGTTATAGGACTGGAGAGATGGCTCAGTGGTTAAGAGCACCAACTGCTCTCTCAGAGGTCCTGAGTTCAATTCCCAGCAACCACATGGTGGCTCACAACCATCTGTAATGGGATTTGATGCCCTCTTCTGGTATGTCTTAAGACAGTGAGAGTGTACTCACACGCATGAAAAAAATAAATAAAAATCTTTAAAAAAAAAAAAGAGTTGCAGAAAAAAAAAAAGATTAAAAAAAGGGGGGAGGGCTGGAGAAATGGCTCAGAGGTTAAGAGCATTGACTGTTCTTCCAGAGGTCCTGAGTTCAGTTTCCAGCAACCACATGGTGACTCACAACCATCTATAATGAGAAATGGTGCCCTCTTCTGGCCTACAGGCATACATTCAGGCAGAACACTGTATAAATAATAACTCTTTAAAATCAATCAATCAAGTAGTCAATCAATCAATCAATCAATCAGTCTTTAAGAGTTGCCATGGTCATGGTGTGTCTCCACAGCAATGAAACCCTGACTAAGCTAGTTCCCATATCTGACATCCTGGGAGTTTCCACCTGTTCTTTCCTGTTCTCATTAGAGTGAGGGTTCTTCAGTTCTCGAGAGATGAATGATATGTTAATAATTAAACACTATACACTTTGGACAGTATGTTAGGAGAGTTTGGGTAGTTTTAACAGGCTTCCTCTGGCAGTGCATCAGTGATCTGAAGGTATCCCTCTGTTGTTACTGACTCAGGAGTGAAAGACTGAGCTGAGAAAACATGAAGCTATCCTCTGACCTCCACACACATGCCATGGCATGCAAATGGACACATGCATACACACAATTTTTAAAGAAGGCCTCTTTTTCTCTCAGGCTTTTCCTGCTGACTGATGGCCACGTGGTGGGAGCTAAATGGTGCTAAATTTAACTCCCTGCCTGTTATCCCTGGGTCTAGTATTCCCCTTTTCCTATATGCCATGGGTCTCTCGGATGACGGGTGAGGGATGGAGAGTGGATGCTGCTTGGTGAGGTTAGTCTGCCATGCAGTCACCTTAGACCATGTGGTCCTCAGGAAGACACTTTTCTAACTGAGTCAAATCATCACAGAGGGCCTTGAAGCTGAGCTCACTGCAGGCAAAATAGTAACTATGAGGCTTTGTTGACAGTTTGGCTAGTTACCTCATCAAAATGGCAACAGCCATGTGACATGGCCACCATCTTGGCTGGTGACATTTTCAGGGTGAGGAAGGCCATGCCATTTTACCACTGGGAGCTATCAAGTTCCAGGCCTGGGCCACATATCAAGACCCTGCCTCAAGACAAAGTGAAAGTGAAATGTAACCTGTGGAATGGGAGAAAATATTTACAAATCTTATCTCTGTGTAGGAACTTGCATCTACAATATATAAACGACTCATAGATACAAGCAGGAGAAATAATTTAAGGAAAGACGAGTCCCCAGGGCTAGAGATGCCTCAGCGGTCAGAGGACTTACTGGCCTTCCCAGGGACCTGAGTTCAGTGCTTAGCACCCAACTGGAGCTTACAATTGCCCGTAACTCTGGTTCTTAGAGATCTGACACCCTCTTCTAACTTCCATACGTTGTGTTGTTGAAAACCAGGAGCCAACCACAAGTTGCTGCCAGGCAAAGTTTTATCTTTACAGCCAGGCCAGACTTACATTCTCCTTTGGCAGGAAAAATGAAGCAGCATAGACCAGAAGCAAGAGGACCCTTTGAACAATCAAGTGATTGATTTAAAAAAAAAAAAAACAGAATTTGGGGCTGGAGAGATGGGTTAGTGGTTAAGAGCACCGATTGCTCTTCCAGAGGTCTTGAGTTCAATTCCTAGCAACCACATGGTGGCTCCCAACCATCTGTAATGGGATCTGATGCTGTCTTCTACGGTGTCTGAAGACAGTGACAGTGTACCCACATATATGAAATAATAATAAAAAAAAATGGCCAGAGTGAGCAGGGCCGGAAAAAAAACAACAACAGAATTTCACAGGTATTTTTGTTATGGTGGGAAAGGTACACGTTATGAATTTTGGTCAGACAATTAACAAATCATGAAACATTTTATGGTCAATCAATTCCTGGGACAATGGAAACAATTTACAATGTGCAATTCACAAGATTATTGATGAAGAAGAAATTAAACAAACAAACAAACAAACAAACAAGGTGACCTCTAGTTAAGGGCGTGATCAATATCTAACATTGTTTAATTAAAATGGAATCAACTGTCCCTTAACATACAGCACCTGAACATATGTGCACAAACTCACACACAGACTACACACTCATATGCACATAATCTTAAAAACTTTTAAAAAGAAGATACACAAACAATCAACATGCACATTGACAAAAATCAGGGAAATATGCAAACCCATAGTAGGAGACACTGTTGACAGGAATCAGGAGGGTCGTAATGAAAAGGTGGTGGTAGAGGAAGAGACGCAAGGTCATTCTTGGCTGTCTAGTGAGTTTAAGGCCAGCCTGTGATATACTTGACCCTCTCTCAAATCAAACAGAAAAAGTAAAAAAACCAAACAAACTCGCTGATTGAACAGTTGGTATCTGAGGTATATGCATATAACATGTTTATATGTGTATATGGCATGCCTGTGCAAGGCCAGAGGTTGATATCAGGTCTCGTCCTGTTACCTTCCAACTTATTAATTTGCATGTGTTTATTTCGTGTGCACAGATGAAAATCAGAAGGGCCCGGGCAGTGGTGGCACACACCTTTAATCCCAGCACTTGGGAGGAGAGGCAGGCAGATTTCTGAGTTCGAGGCCAGCCTGGTCTACAGAGTAAGTCCAGGACAGCCAGGGCTATACAAAAAAACAAAAAACAAAAAACAAAAAACAAAAAACAAAAAACAAAAAACAAAAAACAAAAATAAAAACAAAAAAACCGCAAAAAACAGAAAATCAGAAGACAAGTTGGGGCTGTCTAGTCTTTCTTTCATCACTTGGTCTTTGGGTATTGAGCTCAGGTTACTTCCGACTGTCAATATGGCAGTGTGTAGAACCGCCTGGGTGTGAAGTGTCTAGATCAGGTTGGCCTAGATTGGAAAGACCAAGTGTGTTGTAAGGGACAAGGTGCTCTGGGCAGGGGGTCCTGAATTGTGCGAGGGGGAGCAATGCAGATGAGTGGTGGCATGCACGCATTCATTGTTGCTTTTGACTGCTGTTGTCACCGACCTAGCAGCTTCATACACATTCTGCTCCCTTGGCTTTTCAACAAACATACACTGTAACTGGAACTGTGAGGGAAAATAAACCCTTTCTCCCCTAGGTGGCTTTTGTCAGGGTATTCTATGAAAACTACAGAAAAGAAACAAAGGTGCCTGGGCAAGCAGGAACCCATGGATGATGGGTGTCTTGCCATCCAGGGTATAGGAGTTGTTGAAGCTTGGCCAACCCAAAAGTTGCATTTCCATGCAGGGTTAGGACACTGTGGCATGAGCGATTTGGGTCAGGGATGGCTTAACTTGCCCTTCACAAACTGAGACAAGCACACGTCATCCTCTTGGCCCAGCAAAATGTATACCCAGCCTTCTCACCCTATGTCACTCCCTACCAAGGTCACTTACCCGCCTTCTCCTCCGGGAGATTTTTTTCTGCTTGTCTCAGTGTTTAGAAACAATGCTGGCCTTTCTGTTGGAGAAAGAGGAGGAGGAGAAGGAGGAAGAGGAGAAGGAGGAGGAGGAGGAGGAGGAGGAGGGGGGGAGGAGGAGGAAGAAGAGGAGGAGGAGGAGGAAGAGGAGGAAGACGACGATGTGGATGCCAGGAAGCAGTCAGCTATTCCTTTAGAGCCACAGCTCCAAAGACTGCAGAAGTCTAAGACAATCTCAGTCATGCTAATCTCTCTGCTTATTCCTGGGCCTCTGCTCCCCCTTGTGGTTCTGGGGACAGAGGACACACAACAAGAAGAAAGTTTGTCTCAGATTTTGCTGTTATTGTGGCGCACACCTTTAATCCCAGCACTTGGGAGACAGAGGCAGGCGGATTCCTGAGTTGGAGGCCAGCCTGGTCTACAGAGTGAGTTCCAGGACAGCCAGGGCTACACAGAGAAACCCTGTCTTGAAAAACCAACAAAACAAAACGAAAAACCCAAAAACCAACCAAACAAAAAAACAACAACAAAAACCAAAAACCAAAACCAAAAACCAAAAAAACCCCACATTTTTATGCTGTTATTGAAATTTAGTTTTCGATTGTTATCTTAAAATCCCCCCCCTCTTCCCCCGCCCCCTCTCTTTCTCTCTCTCTCCTGTGTGTGTGAATGTGTGGCTTGCATTTTTTTGAGATATGACCTCAGGCAGCCAAGGCTAACCTTGAACATCTGACCCTTCTGCTTTCACCTCCCCCAAGTGCTAGGATCACAGGTGGGCACTACCACGTCTGGCTTTATTGTATTGATTTCTATACATTAACATTCTAGCTTACCATTTTATTAAATCATATTATTAAGTCTAGTGTTTTTTTTTTTTAAATTTTGCAGGACACCTCCCACCTCCAATATATGTTGAAAATATAGTTAGTGTCCCATCTATGCCCCTACTAACAAACCAGCCCGCCCAGTCTCTAGTATCTGTGACTGCCACTCATTCCATTCTCTCAGCTGCCTACTCCTTCAGAGAATGGAAGGGTGGCTGGCAGATGATGTGCTTCCCCAGAAGCAGCTGATGATGATAACTGGAAACTAGGCCGGTGACACAGCTTGGTACAATAATCTACCTGCCGCCAAGCCTGATGACCCGGGTTCAATTCCCAGAGCTCACAAGCTAGGAGGTGAGATGTAACTCTTGTGGGCTGTCCCGACTCACCTATGCAGCCTGTGGCACAAGTACATATATACACATGCAGAAAATAAATGTAAAAGGAAGTATAGCATCATATATACTATTTCGGGGGATATGCTATTACATCAGCTAATGTCAGCAGAGAGCTAACCAGTGTTGGCAAAGAGAACATGGATACCTCAGCCACAGCTGCCCAAGGACTCATAGTCACAGTCCAAGTGTCAAGTCCAGAGCTGCAACCTTGACTCTGCTGAGGAGACACTGGCTCTAGCCCTAGATTGGCCTTGCCAAGTCCGTTCCTGGACAAGGACTCAGAGCTAAAGTTCCCTTTGTTCTTTCATCAGGGCTTCTGAGAAAGTCTTGGGTTGGTTTGGCTCCCCATAGTGTTGCATACCTGTAACCCCAGCTCTCAGGAGGATCATCAGATGTTCAAGGTCATCCTTGGCTATTCAGCAAGTTTGATTTTTTTTTCCTGGTTTAGTGATATGTTGATATTCTCTTATGATACCAGGCAGTGCCATGAGTCAGTGGGTCACACAATCCTGCAGGGAAATGAACCATCCTTCATGGTGGACCATGCTGCTAAGTGGTAGATGTTTATTGGTTAAAGATATTCAATACATTTTGACCTAAGATGAGGCAGTTTACATGGAACAGACATAGTTCTATAGTAAGTCAAGGGATGCTTGTAATACTATACAAAATGAACACAAACTTTTCTTCCATGAAGCTTACATTCTAGTGGGGAAGTCAGACAAAAATTTAGTCATTGGGCTGGAGAGATGGCTCAGAGGTTAAGAGCACTGACTGCTCTTCTGAAGGTCCTGAGTTCAAATCCCAGCAACCACATGGTGGCTCACAACCATCTGTAATGAGATCTGACGCCCTCTTCTGGTGTGTGAAGACAGCTACAGTGTACTTACATATAATAAGTGAATTTTAAAAAATGTCATTAAAAAAAATGTAGTCATCAAGGCTGGGCAGAATGGTGCATGCCGGCAATCCCAGGCTTTGGAAGGTGTATTACATCCCGGCCAGTTTACTCAGTGCTGAGACCAAACCCACGGCTTCACGTAAGCCAGAGCAGCTCTCTACTGACTGGTCCACATTGCCAGCCCCATGCCTGTCAGGTCCCTTCCCCTTCATCTGCCATGTTCTCCATCCTTTGTACAACTCATCTCTCTTCCTGTACACTTGTTGCTTTCTGTTGCCCCTCACCCCCATGTATTTGGCTTCTTTGGTGATGTACATCTTTGTGAAAGTTAAAACATTCCATTTTTGCTGGTCAGTGATGGCACAAACACACTTTTAGTCCCAGCCCTAGGGAGGCAGAGGTAGTTGGCTCTCTATGAGTTCAAGGCCAGCCTGGTCTACAGAGTGAGTTCCAGGACAGCCAGGGCTACACAGAGAAACCCTGTCTTGAAAAAACCAAACAACAACAACAACAACAACAACAACAACAACAACAACAACAAATTATGTGCTAGCAAGAAGGCTCAGCTGGTGAACGTGCTTACTGTGGAAGCCTGCTGGCCTTAATTTGAGCCTCAGAACAGGCTCACAAAATCTAGATGTAAGCCATGTGTGTTGGCGCATGCCTTGGAAGATATAGGCAGGTAAATTTCTGTGAGTTTAAGGCTAATCTGTGTAACTTAATTTTTTTTTAAATGATGGTTCTTAAACACTTTAGCCTCCCTTCTAGCTCACCACCCACCCGAGGTAGTGGAAAAGAAAGGATACAGGGGAAGTGGACCTGCTTAGAAAGGTTCTTTGAAGCAACTCCTATTCGTGTTGTCAGAAAATAAGCAGTACAGAAGAGGCAGCTTCACAGATACACCAGCAGTCTAGTTCAGTAGTGTAGGGATAGCAGCAGATGGCACGACCTAGCAGGAACAGCCAGGCTGGAGGGATTCGGACCAGCATGGATTTGTTAGAACCAGTTCTCAGCTGTGTCTGTCTTGACTGAGTGAAGGGCATTGAAGATGCTAGATCAACAATCTCGCTATGCAAGCAGGCCAAGCCCAGCCTTCATCACTGTCTGATGAGCCGTTTTTATATACCCTTTGAACATCACGTGCCCTCCACAGGTCTTGCCTCAGCTCGTGTCCTGCCTCAGCTGACATCACTCTGTCTATCAGCCTGAGTCCAAGGAAGTGGCAAGAAACTGAGGCACACAACTAGAATTTTTTTTGGTACGTTTCTCTCTATGGAGTCTGGACAAATGCAGCTCAACTATGCAATGCAAGGTGGACCAGTACATGTGTGTCATTTAGCAAAGAATCCTTCATCACGCGTCCTTTCACACGATTGCTTTAGCAGAACATCCTTTCTCCTGGGTCTGCTTCAGCCAAATGTTCCTTCATGAGTCTACCTGAGCCTTTCACCTGTGTCCACTGCAGCAAAACACTCTTTGTATTTTCCCTGCCCCAGCAAAACACCATCCAACACAACTGACTTGCCAAAGAACCCTTAAGCTTCCAATTCAAATCTGATCTACCTATGGAGATATTAAGGACATCAAGGATATCAAGGACATCAAGGACAGCCAGGGCTACCTAGAAAGGACCTTGTCTCCAAAAAAAAAAAAAAAACAAAAAAAAAAAAAAAAAAAAAAAAAAAAACCAAAAAACCAAAAAACCCCAAAAACCGAACAACAAAGCAAAACAACAACAAATAAAGCTGGATGCAGTGGAATGCACCTACACTCCTACAATCCCTGCAGTGAGATGGGAGCTGAAGACAAGAGAATTAACAGTTTGGGGGCCAGCTGCTCTGAGGTACTCAGCCAGCACAGCAGCAACAGGAGAATTCCTGCCTCTAAAGCAAAGTAGAAGAGAGATCTAACTCCTGAAAAGTTGTCTTCCGACCTCCACACACTCACAGCCTGTGGCTTGTGCATACCCTCGCCCACGCATACACACATTAAAAAAAACCCTTAACTTGAACCTTTACTTCTTGATACTTTTTGACCTATTTTATATGACCCTTTATAGTCCCCCAGATTTGTAAGTAATTTGCATGCTGAATGCTGATTCCTATGGGAAACCAACTTGAAGAACTCAAACTCTTATATATCATTGCTACAGTGATTCTAATGTGTGGGGGCTAGCACAGCCTGTGAGGAAGTGGACCACGCCACCAGACAGAAGGACCGGTAAGGCTGAGAGCAGGCTCAAACCCCCGGGAATCTCAGAATTGAGAATGGCAGGTGTGGAGCCAGCGCCCTGATCTGGAACAAGTAACCATGACACCCCACTGAGAGGGCCTCTACAACGGTCGCCTACCAATAGAAACCTGGAGGTCTCCATGCTAATGAGGTCTTTAAATAGAACCCTTTCTGGGCATCTCTTCCTGCAGAAGCTATCTCATCCCTGGGTCACCCCAAGTAAATCGTATTCAGTCACATCTGCCACCAAATAAAACAGTCTGGACAAGTGAGGACAAGCTCTTCAACAAGAATCCTGGGCTGGGTGATGGTGAGGTCTTCATGGTAAAGAGCTATGCTTAAATCTCCTGAAGAAAGCCTTTTCTCTCCCAGCCAGCCCCTCCGTATTACCGGCACTCAATAGGAACCAAAGCATATTCCATCCCCATCCTGGGCTCAGCCTTCCCTTTCCTGCCTGGTGAGTAGTCGCCCTGAGAGGAAACACAGACCCTCAGACCCCATTCCCAACTCCCAGCGATACACCGGTGGTGCCTGGGTATACAGGAGACTGGGAACCACAGTGATGGGGCACCCCATTGGTGAGGCACACAAGCAGCCTGACATCTGGTGCCCTACATGAGGCGTAACAGCAGAGGCATGCCACAGCCGGAACTCCTCCGGAAACAGTGAGTTATCCACCGCCCTTCTTTCACCACAGGCACCCACACCAGGTGCCATTCCTATTTTTCCTGTCTGGGTGTTAGTAAATTCAATTCTAAACTCAAAAAATGTATCAATTTTGATTTTCTTCCTTGTGTCAGGTTTGATGATTTTTTTTTTTTGCCTGATTTCTGAATGTGTTTCGCACTTTGCCTCACTATATCCTTCTGATGCACATTGGGCAAGGTGCTGTGGGGGGGGGGGATGGTATTTACTGTAAGTAGAAATAGTTTAATTAGAATAAAGACATTTTTATAGTGCATTTTCTTAGATGGATCAGTGGCTGAAGGCCTTACCACCAATCCTGAAGACCTTAGCTGGACCAGGAAAGGATTCCTACAGGTTGTCCTTTGACATACACACACACACACACACACACACACACACACACACACACACACACACGTTTCCCTCTGAATTAAAAAGTAAAAGTAAATGAATGAATGAATAAATAAACTTTAGTAAAATGTTTTTCTGTTAATGAACAAATATAACATATAAAGCAAAAAAGTTACAGGAAGATAAAAATAAGAAGGCAAAAAAAAAAATGTATGTTTCTATTTCCAAAGATTATAATCAGCACCGCCTCAAGGTACACTCTTTTTTATAGTCCATAAATATACATATTTAATGTTTTAAAACCAAGAGAGTGTTACACACATACCATTTTGTGAGTTGCTGTTTCCTTAACGACCTTCAAGGTTTGTACGGCAACACAGTTTCATCTTATCAAATAGTCCATGTTTTCATTCCTCCTTCAGCTGTCCTGAAAAGGGTTTTATAGCTTGTCCGTTCAGAAGAGGATCTGGGTCAGACTGTAATGTCCCTGAGTTTTGTTTTTTTACATTTTTTATACAACCATTGCTTTTTCCAGGATGCTATGCTGTTGAAGCTTGCTACGCTGTTGAAGCTTATACACCAGTTATCCTCCAGAATGTCACAGAATTTCTTATTTTGCCTGTTGTATTTCTTATAAATTGTGTGTTTTGGCACTGGAGAGATGGTTCCACTGTTAAGATCACTAGCTGCTCTTCCAGAGGACACAGGTTCAATTCCCAGCACCCACATGCAGCTCGTTATTTCTGAAATTCCAGTTTCAGGGGATCTGATGCCCTCTTCTGACTTCAGGGGGCACCAGGAACAAACACGGTACAACAGATATACATGCAGGCATACATATAAAAATAATAATAAATGAAAAAAATGCGTGTTTGATGTGAAGGCTTGGTAGATTCAAGTTTGCCTGGAATGTTCCATAGATGATATTGTTCATCCATATCTGCTCCATCAAGAGTGGTGAGATGGGTGAGCAGGTAAAGGTGCTTGCTGCCAATCATGACCACCTGAGTTCCATCCCTGAGACCCACATGGTAGAAGGAACTCACTAGAGAAGTTCTCCTCTGACCTCTGCATACCCCCAGATAAATAAAACATTAAAAAAAAAACCATTAAAGACATCAGACTTGTCTTCTGGGAGGCCTTCATAAACCATTTTATGTTATGTGCCTGTGAGAGCTGGTCCCAGAGGAGGCCGCGAGAGGGCGACGGGTCACCTTGAGTTACAGGTGTGGAGCGTGTGCCTGAAGAGAATCCTGGGAACCCAGGTCGGGTTCTCTCTCACTCAGGCAGAGCAGCAAACAATCTTTAACTGCTAATCTATTTCTCCAGTTATTCAGGGAGGCATTTTTAAAATATAAAAATAAATTGCTTAAGTACCACTGATCGTACTAAACAGACTCTATACATTGACAACAAGTTCCACAATGCTTTGTGGTGTCACTCTTCAACTGCCTTTCATTCTAGTCTCTGCTTCCCTTTTAAGTACTGGATACGGGATACACGTGCTTTTGGTCTGGGGGCTCTTTCCACCTTAAGTCCTCTCCACCTGTGACCTCCTTTAATGTCAAACTGCGAGTGTTCTTTTAAATTCATCTTCTGGGAGGATGTTTCTTAAATTACCTTGTTTATGCTATGTTCTTCTAAGAGATCTCTTTTTACTTATCTTATACTGTTTGTGTCCCTACCTGGCTAACTGCGCGAAGGCAGGGGCTTTGCCTTCTTTGGACTGAGGAGCTGCACACACAGTGGACCTTCAATGGTACATCACAATACCGGCCAGGGACCCAGGGTCTGGCCTCATTGGAGAAATGATAACAAAGGAGCATTTCACCACCGGGCAGAATATTTTTTATGTAATAAAAACGTAAAAATACAATTAATTAAAAATATTTAAAAAGAAAAATAGAGCAGAATTTAAAAAGAATTTAAAATCTTTTGGAGCACGCCTTTAATCCTAGCATTGGGGAGGCAGAGGCAGGAGGATCTCTGAGAGTTCGAGGCCCGCCAGGACTACAAGTGAGTTCCAGGCCAGCCAGGGCTACACAGAGAAACCCTGTGTGGAACAAAACAACCAAACCAAACCAAAATAACCAAAAGGATCTCTTTGAAAAGTTTAATCATCGGAGTAGGCTGCCGCCTGACCGTATGGCGCAGGCGCCGCAGAGGCGAGACCAGGTGAGCGCCGCTTTGGTGGCACCGTCACGTGACCGAGCGGCGCGCCCCTCCGACTGCGCCTGCGCGGGGGCTCCCGGAAGTGGCCAGCTCGAAGCGCTGGCGGCCCAGTCCGTCGGCCCGTCGGTCCGCTCGTCCGCTGCCGGTGCCGAGCGCGCCTAGGCCGTCGTCGCTGTCCCTCCGTCTGTCCGGCCCGACGCGGCGGCCGGGCGCTCACCATGGCGTCGTTCATCTGGGTGCAGCTGAAGAAGACCTCGGAGGTGGACCTGGCGAAGCCGCTGGTGAAGTTCATCCAGCAGACGTACCCGAGCGGCGGCGAGGAGCAGGCCCAGTACTGCCGCGCGGCCGAGGAGCTCAGCAAGCTGCGGCGCTCGGCGCTCGGCCGCCCGCTGGACAAGCATGAGGGCGCGCTGGAGACGCTGCTGAGGTGGGCCCGGGCCGCGGGGCTCCCTCCCAGGCCCCCTTCCTAGCCTCCCTCGCCTCTCAGCGTCCCTCCTTCCCAGCTTTGCTTCCTCCCTCCCTTTCCCTCTCCCCCGCGCCTGGCCCTCTCCACTCTGACTCAGGCCAGTGGCGTAGGTGTGGTCAGCATTCTTTCCTGGTGAGAGGACTCGTAACCCTGCCCTCCCTTCCGAGTGGCTTCTGTCACTGAGGCTCCTTACCTGGGAGGACGTCTGCCGTGTAATGATCTCCCTCTCTCTCTGGTTTACAGCCGTTTGACCGGTTTTCACTTTTGGGGCGTTACAAGTGAAGTCTCCTTTTTACAATCCCTGCTTGTAACTTTATTGGGCCACATCTAGATTTCCTAATAATAGTTACGTAAGGGAAGGGAGAGAATTTGGACACTGAACCAAATGTCAGTGACTTATTACATTGCTCATATGAAATAAGTCGTCTTATGTTCAAAATAATCACGTGACGGATTGACAGTTGTGAAAGTTAGGAGCTACAGTCATTTGAAAGAAAACTTGGATGACATAGTAGACCAGCGAGACTGGTTACTTAAAATCTTTCGACACGGGGGTATGCACATGTGGAATACATTGGTCCTTTTCGCAATTGGTGACAACACAGGTACTTTAATGACGACAACATTTCCATGGTACCTTGTCCAGTTTCCGGTAATCTGCTCTTGTTTCATGCAAGGGACGCTGCTGCATTAGGGTGTAAGGTGCTGAAATTTTGGGAACAGAGATGCCCAGAGACATCCCTTAGTTTTGTCATTATCTTGCTCCCATGCTGTCTCCTTCAGAGGTTAGGTTTATGTGTTTCGAGACGGTCGCTAGTCAGCCCTTTCCATAGTTAGAACGGGTCCCAGCACTGAGTAAACTTTATCTGTTGACAGACTGTGGAGCCAGACTTCAAACAGTTCTCCCATGAGAGTTTTAAAGTGGACTTGTTTTAAAGTGCCTGAGTTTTGTAAAACAGTAAGAACATCTGAAAGTGCCTGGGTGCAGTCACATAGCGCTTGTCCGTGGGTAGTATATAGGTGGCCTGTGTATCCAGCAGCTGTCCCAAGAAGCGCTTGATGCACTCTGTGTCATCTGCTCCTCTAAGGTTCTCAACCTGTGGGTCGCAGCCCCTTTGGGGTAGCATATCAGATGTTTACATTACCATTCGTGACAGTAGCAGAAGTATAGTTAGGAAGTAACAACAGATTTTAAAACTTTTTTTTTTTTAAATTTTCTTAGATATTTTCTTTACATGTCATACGATATCGCCTTTCCCAGTTTCCCCTCCAACCCCCCCCAAACAAAAAAACAAAAACTAAAAGAACAACCCCTGTTCCCTCCCCTCTCTCCTGATCACCACCCCACCCCCTCCTGCTTACTGGCCCTGGCATTCCCCTACACTGGGGCATAGAACCTTCCCAGGGCCAAGGGCCTCTCCTCCCATGGATGACTGACTTGGCCATCTGTAACCACAGATTTTATGGTTGGGGGTCACCACACCTTGAGGAGCTGTATTAAAGCGTGAAGCATTGCTTTAAGGGGAGCATTGCCTTCACCTGCAGAGTCTTTAGACAGTCCTAAGACATTGAATGCATTCTTGGGTTATGTGCTTTGCAGTGTTTGAGTTCTGCCCACTGTGATATGTTTAAGTTTGGTTAATTAAAAAAAAAAAATCAATTACAAATGTACTTATTTACAAGAATGTTCTCACCTACTGTGTGTGTGTGTGTGTGTGTGTGTGTGTGCGCGCGCGTGCGCGCGCGCATGCCTTGGCTTCTATGCCTTGACATGCGTACGGAGGCCAGAAGACAATCCATAGTAGTTGGCTTTGTGGTCAGGCTTGGTGGCAAGCATCATCCTGGTCTTAGCTTTCTGGTCAGCCCTGAAGAGATGTTTATTTCTAAACTAAAATCCTTTGGGATTCTTGTTCTTTACTGCATCATTTCCTATGTTGGATGTGTTTTGGGGGACATCTTTTAGTCATGTTGAGAAAGCATATTGGCTTTCTTTCAAGTTGTGTTAAACTTGCATAGGCCTCTATATTGTTAGGTAAGTATCTTAGGCTAGAGTCTTAATAGCCAGATCTCTCTGAATCATAAAGAGAGGGGTGTGGTATACCCTTGTGGTTTTGGTAGATTGCCAAAGAAAAACTTTGGTGTCTGAGACGGAGGCAGAACTAGAGGGTAGCTGGTTACTGGTGTCTCTCGATCTGTGGCGGTACATAGCTCTTGTATTTGTCTTTCCAGGAGCAGCGTTTTGCCTGTGGTGTAGTTAGCTTTGTGGGCTCTCATGTAAAGCAATAGCTGATCTTGTTGGAGTTTGCTTCATGCTGGTCAGACATTTTTGATTTCCACTGGCAGCTTTTCCCTGTCACCTCCCATAACATGTTCTAAGGCAGCCATCTCTTACTTTGTGATCATGTGTATGTGTAATATATACGGCCTCTTCTGCCCGTGCAACTCTGACTTTGTTCTCAGGCAGTCATCTCATACTTTGTGATCATGTATATGTGTAATATATATGGCTTCTTCTTTCTGCTAGTGCAACTCTGGCTTTGCTCATTGATCTCAGGTTGTGGAGGAAGAGGCTTGGCACAAAGGTTTCAGTATATTCTATGTAGTCATTCTTCTATACCTTTGGAGCAAGTAGCTTCGTGCCCTATTTTCTTCTTTGCTTACTTTCTAGCAGGGTCAGGATTAGGATTAAGGAGTTGCCTGTTTTTGTATGGCCTGCAGACGACACTTGGGTGGGTTAGCTCTGTGTGTCTTGGTGGCCTCCTGGTGTTCTGTGCTTATTCTGCCCTTTGCTTCAGTGCTTTTCCTGTTGGCCGATGTGCACACCACAGCTATCTAGGCTTACTGTGCTGTCACCCCATACATTAGCTACTTGGCTCAGCCATGCTTGACTCCCCAGTGGACCCTGAGTCTGGAAGTTTACAGTGTATTATTTTGTTCTCCCATAGGAGAGGAGAGTGCACTGGAATTTGTTTGTTTATTGCTGTGACAAAAATACTGAGAAAAAAGGAGAAAAGTTTGTTATTGTTCATGATTTCAAAAGTTTTTGATCTGAGGTTGTGGTTCAGTTGCTTTGTGTCTGGCGTGAGTGTGTGATGGTAGAGGCTGCTCACCTCTGGCAGCTGGGAAGTTTGGGGGTTTGGGGGCAGTCAGAGAGGATGCACTCTTCCAGCGATCTTACTCTGTCCAGCTAAATGATGCTTCCTAGTAGCCCATAGAACTCAGCAGTGGATTAACTCACAGATAAGCATTTCCTAATTCAGGTACTTCTCTAGAGTACCACTGGCAGGAGCCTAAGTCTTTAACAAGTATGTTTTTTGGGATGGCACTGAATAGCCAAACTACAGGGGGTGCTGGGCTGTGTTGGCCACTTTTTCCTCTGTCTCCTTTTCTGCAAAGTGGTACTTTTCAGAGAATGTGTCTAGTTGACGGGAGTTGAACAGCTGTTGTGTCTTTAGGCTTAGGGTAGGGGCAGGGGCAGGGGCAGAAGCAGAAGTTTCTTTCTTGTTATGTAAGTACTTGTGCAGTTTTTGCTTTTCCTTTTCATCAGTAGTCTAGAATATTCCTTTTCTGAAAAAGTTTGCCAGTTCTTGGTCTGTATCCAGCTTGGCCTTACTGTGGCAGGTACATCTAAAGGCTCTGTTGCTCCAGGCCTTGCTGTAGCCTCCTTAGGATCTAGTGAAGGGAGTGAAGGCCCTGAGCCAGAGAGAATGTAAATTTATTGACTTGAATGTATAATAAATATCCTGATGTTGAGCTCCAGAGTTGATTGGTGGCCAGATAATGCATAGCATCATTAAAAAATATGAAAGTAATTTTAAGTATAATGGGTGTTACTTTTTCATTGCTATGATAAAGCACCATGCCAGAAGTAACTTGGAAGGATTTATTAGAACCTTTAGTTCTAGAATAGTAGTTCTCAACCTGTGGGTTGTAACTCCTTTGGCAAACCTGTATCTCCAGAAGTATTTACATTATGATTTATGACATTAGCAACATTACAGTTATGAAGTAACAACAAAAATAATGTTATGGTCGGGGTCACCACAACATGAGGAACTGTATTAAAGGGGCTCAGCATTAGGAAGGCTGAGAGCCTCTATTTTGCAGGGGTGAGTTTTCATCATTGTGGAGAAGCATCAGCGCTGGAGCAGCAAACTGAGGGCTCACATCTTAAATCACAAGCAGGGAGAGAGCACATAAGAAATGATGAGAGAAGCCGGGGCGGTGGTGGTGCACACCTTTAATCCCAGCACTTGGGAGGCAGAGGCAGGCAGATTTCTGAGTTCGAGGCCAGCCTGGTCTACAGAGTGAGTTCCAGGACAGCCAGGGCTATACAGAGAAACCCTGTCTCGAAAAAACAAAACAAAACAAATGAAATGGTGAGAGGCTTTGAAATGTCAAAGCCCACCCAGTGACATACACCTCTGAAACCTCCCAGTCAGCACCATCAATTGAGGACCAAGTGTTCAAATGCCTGAGAACATAGAGGACATCTTATTCATTACCACAACGGTAATCCATCAAGAGGTTTTAGTACTTAACATTTTTTCCTAGGGATAAGGACACTTTCTTATATATTCCAGCCATGTCTTTCATAGTTAGGAAGCTTGCTGATCATTCAATCTGTTGAACTCAAGTTTTGCTGATACTCCATTGGTGAGGTTTACAGCTACAAGGTCTGGATTCCACCAGTTGCTTCAGTTACTAATGCCTCTTTAATGTCCTTCAGTCAGAGTAGTTCTTCTCTTATCATTTGAGCCTTGGCTTTCTTTCCCTTTAATGGTTACTAGGAATCAAATGCAGGGACTCAGCCACTCTAGGCTGGTGAACTTCATTCCACCTACGACTTTGGCATTTTTGAAGAGCTCAGGCTAGTTGCTTTGCAGAATGTCCAGTAATAAAGTGTTTTGTTTTGCTTTGTTTTGTTTCGTTTCCTTTATTATGTAGCTTTGGCTGTTTTAGAACCTCCTGTATAGATCAGGTTGAACTCAAAGAAGTCCTGAGTGTTTTGACTAAAGGTGTGTGCCACCATATCTGGCCCCTCTGACCTCACCTTGGTAAGGTTTTGTATCAGATTTCCTTGTGGCTTCGGTGTTTGTGCCCTGGTGGACCCGTGCTGCTTTCAGGGCTTATTCGGAGTATGGTGCCATGTGATAACTTGGAGTTTTATGACTTGGTTAAGATACTGTTTGCCAGGTTTCTTGACTTTACAGTTAATGAGTATGTTATACTCCTTAATAAACATTTGTAGGATACCACATCAAACTTAATATTATTGCTTTGTTCTGTTGAAGCTGGCCTCAAACTCTTGTTCCTCCTGCTTCTACCTCCCCAGTACTGAGATTACAGCTGCAGAGGATTGTCTCTAGCTCATAAAGTGCCAGAGATTGTATCCTGGGCTTTGTACACACAAAGCTTTGATTATTTTTGGTATCCATTGATGAATATTACCACAACCAGATATATATGTGGGAGAAGATTTACTAATTGTCATCACACAATATGTGGAGCTAATTCTAGTTACCTGCTTATTTACTTCACAATACTATTCTTTTCTTCAGTGGATTGTGATTTGTCAGTGCGACAGTGTGTGTGTTCATCAGGATGTGGTTGCATGTGTGTATGGGTCTGTGTGCATGTGTGAACATTCATGTGGAGGCCAGAGGTCAACTTTGGATGCCATTCTTCTGGTGTATCCATTTGTTTATTTTCCTTTAAAAAATTTGTTTGTCTGTCTATTTAATGCATATGGGTGTTTTGTCTGAGTATATGTCTATACATCACATTCATGCCTTGTGCCTATGGAGACCAGAAGAGGACATTGGATGCCCTGAAACTGGAGGAGAATATGTCTGTGAGCCACCATGAGTCAAACCCAAGTCCATTAGAAGATTGTCAGTACTCTTAACCATTGAGCCATCTCTCCTGACCTCCACTCTGTGTTTTGAGACAGGGTCTCTCATTGACCTAAAGCTTGTAGAGTAGGCTAGGCTGGAGAGAGCTTCAGGGTACCTGTGTAGCGATTATAAGTCGGGGAGCAAACTTTCCTCCTTTTTGCATGGCAAGCACTTTATTGACTGAGCCATCTCCTCAGCTTCTTGTTGGTTGTTCTCTATGTGACCATGAGGAGCTCCTTAAGACTAGTTCCTTGTGGGTTGGTGTGCTTTGCTCTTTGTTTTTCACATCTTCACTTTCTGGCTTGATTCTTTTGTTTTCCCAGTTTCATCCATTTCTTTCTTGTTAGTGCAGGAGATTATCTGGACATTAAGTGTCTTTCTTGTTCTGGTGAGGTGTCATTGCTTCAAGGTCCTCTCAGTGATGTAATGTATAATACACATTTGTAGTTGTTCTTGTTTATCTCTACACTGTTAAAAAAATGAGTTCACATTGATACTTCCAGTCCAGTCTAGAATTACAGTTTGTTCCAGCCCTGCCCATGCCAGTATTTGGGATTCTTTCTCTGACAATGAGATAGCCGGCTCCCATTAGCTTGTGTGTGTAAGTAATGGCTCATTTCGCTCAGTTTGTAGCCAAACTTAGTGCCCTGCATGTTGTTCTCTGCCTCTCTTGCTTGCCTTCTTGAAACCTTCCCCAGAAGTAATCATTGGAAAGCTAGTTATGATGAAGGTGGCGGGGTGTGGTTAGGAATAAATGAAGGAGGAGGCCAGCCATCGAGCTCAGCTTTGACCTTCTGTCCTCCGGTTACTGGTTAAAGGCTCACCCTGAGTGCATGGCTTGGGGAGGGATTGGTTTGCTGCATTATGTGAGATATCAATTACTGTGTGGACCATATACTGCAAAGAACAGGAAGTGACAACTTTGGGTTGGCAAACCTGAAATACATGCAATTCGTGAGCTTCTGGGGAGCTGTGTGTGTCAGTAATGGATATGCCTAAACTGTCTGAAAGTTGATAGGTCAGTTGCTAATCAGTTGATTAGATGTGTGAACTTGGACATAGTGAACGTTTTTAAAATACTGAGACAGGCTGTGTAACTACGAGTATTCTGGAACTTGCTGTGTAGAAAAGGCTGACCCCACAGATATCTGCCTTTGTTGCCTCCCCAGTGCTGGCCAGGTGTGAGCTGTCACACAAGGCCAAACAGCCATCTTAATAAACTATTTTAAGAAATACAAAGTTTTCAAGTAGGTGTTTGTTGACTTGTACTGAATAATATGCAGGTGAATATTTGTCTGTGGTGATGAGTATCCTTTTTCATTTTTAATATGGCTCCTTATTATTCATAATTTAGTGTGTGGTTTAAGGATTACATTTAGTAACCTTAGAACATGGTTAAGTTAGATATGTGGGCCACTGTAACTGGGGACAAGGAGAGTCTTAGTCAATATTCTATTGCTATGAAGGGACACTATGACCAAGGCAGCTCTTCTAGAAAGAAACATTTAACTATGGCTTGCTTGTAGTCCTAGAGGTTTAGTCCATTATCAGCATGGTGGAAGGGAAGTAGTGCAGCAAGCAGGCAGACATAGTGCTGGAGAGGTGGCTGAGAGTTCTACATCCAGATCCACAGGCAGCAGCAAGAGGAGAGACTGGCTGCCCTGTACTTTTGAAACCCCAAGGTCTACCCCAGTGACACAGCAGGGCCATTCCTACTCCAACAAAGTTATACTTCCTAATTCCTGTCAACTAGTGTCACTACTAATGACCAAGCATTCAAATCTAAGAGCCTATGGGAGCCGTTCTCATTCAAACCACCACAAATCATTTTGGTTTATTCTCTTAAAAATTTATTATTTTAATTTTATGTGTATGGGTACCTACAGAGACCAGAAGAGGATGTAGAGTCTAGAAGGTCTCCTGGAACTGGAGTTAGAGATGGTTATGAGCCACAAACTCTGTTCTGGAAGAGCAGCCGGGTTTTTTTTGTTTCTGTTTTTTTTTTGTTTTTGTTTTTGTTTTTGTTTTTTGAGACAGTTCTCTGTGTAGTCCTGGCTGTCCTGGAACTCACTCTGTAGACCAGGCTGGCCTCGAACTCAGAAATCTGCCTGTCTCTGCCTCCCAAGTGCTGGAATTAAAGGCATGTGCCACCATTGCCCTGCGCAGCCAGTGTTTTTAACTGCTGAGCCTTCTCTCCAGCAGTTGGGTTTATATAAATTCATCTCACTTTACTCTGCTAATAATTAGTTTTTCTCTCTCTCTTTTTTTTTTTTTTTAGATATTATGATCAGATTTGTTCCATTGAACCCAAGTTCCCATTTTCTGAAAATCAGGTAAGCTGCTAATTTTGCTATCAAGTTGTGGTTGCAGGTTACCCACTTCCTTCTACCTGTGGGTCTGTTTCATTGCAGTCAATGATATGTCTTTACTATGGTTAGGCTTCTGTGATAGTTTTATGTAAATTAGAAGTTTTGACTCTGTCTGATGTGAATATTCTCCTGAAGATTCTCCTGAATTTTCTTCATGTCCTCAGTCAGTTTTGAAGCTTGTATAGAGTTTTAATCTCTATTTTATACCAATGGGATCTGTCTATTTTCACCCTTAACTTTTTTTGAGGATGGTTGAGACAGGGTCTCTGGCTGTTCTGGAATTTACTATGTAAACTAGGATGGCCTTGAACTCATGATGAGATCAGTCTGCTTCTGCTGGGATTAAAGGTATGTGCCACCATGTTTGGGAAAGCCTTTTTGTTTGTTTGTTTGTTTATTTGGTTGGTTTTTGTTTTTTTTTGACACGGGGTTTCTCTGTGTATCGCTGGCTGTCCTGGAACTAGCTTTAGAGCCCAGGCTGGGCTTGAACTTACAGAAATCCACCTGCTTCTGCCTCCTGAGTGCTGGGATCAAAGGTGTATGGATCCCTGCCTGGCCTATTCTTGTACTAATAGTTTTGCTGATGAAGTTATCTTTTGTTGAGACTTTCTTTAAGTAAGTCCAGGGTGAAAGTTCAATTGAACCTGTGGCTCCCAAATACTCTACTACCAAATTATATCCCCAGCCCTTTTTCTGTTTTTTGTTTTGAGGCAGGGCCTTACTAAGTTGTTGAGGCTGGCCTTCAACTTCAACTTATATAACTCAGGCATACCTTGAACTTGTGACCTTCCTGCCTCAGCCTCCTGAGTAGCTGGGATTATAGCCCTGTGCTAACAGGCCCAGCTAATTTTCTATTAGGTGAAATTTTTATTCATCTATAATCATGTGTAGCTTGACTCTTTACAAAGTAAGTATGTTGTATAACTACTACTCAGATCAAGAAATAAAATATTACCTTATTCCATTCTCCCCCAAAAGCCATTCTCTTATGTCTTTAAAAAATATTTTATTAGTGTAAAGTTTAATGTTAAAGCTTCACAGCTTGCATTTTGAATGCTATTTCTAATTATATGTGACTTCATTAAGCTGTATGGTCTTTGAATCTGGTTAATTTTGATGTGCTATTTTTATTTATTTCCAAGTTTTAAAAATAATAAAGTAAAAAATTATATATATATATATTTTAGGTCAAATGTGGTGTCATATGCCTTTCCCCCATGCATGTAGGAGACAGAGACAGATAGATTTCTGTGAGTTTAAGATTAGCTTAGTCCAGGGCTACACAGTGAAACCTTGCCTCAAGAAAAACAAAAATAAAAACCAAAAAACCAAAAAACAGGACTGTATTTATTAGTAGTATGATGTATATGATGTGTGTGGATATAATGGTCTGTATGTGGAAGTCAGAGGACAACTCAGGGAGTCGGACAACTCCACCTTTGCATGAGTTCCAGGGATTGAACTCATCTTGTAAGGATCATGTGGCAAGCTGAGCCATCTCACCAGCCCATTTTTCCTACTTTGGTAGGAGAGCCGTTCAGTTTGGTCCACCAGGAAACCTCATGGTGCTTTATTTCCTTTACTTCTCTTTGTTTTGAAATACCTTACTGTTAGTATTTTACATAGGAAAAAAAGGTTCATAAAAGTGAAAGGGATTGGAGCTGGTGTCCTGAGCGGACCTTGGGCATAAGCTCTGCAGCCAGTCCCACAGTACCCAGAGGAAGCTCCACTCCCAGATGCTCTGACACTCTCAGGATCAGAGGTGAGGAGGACCCAACATCTGTCCCAACACCTGGGAGTGACTGACCTGTGGGACCAGGCACACAGGAACTCCGCCAGCAGAGTGGCTCAAGTTCCTTCCGGTCTCTTTGGGCTGGTGTCCTGAGCACACCTTGGGCACTAGCTCTGCAGCCAGTCCCACAACACCCAGAGGAAGCTGCTGCACTCCCAGGTGCTCTAACAAGCCCAGGGTCACAGGATCCCAGAATCATATGGTCACAGAGACTGCCTGACTCTGAGGAGTTTTGATACAACCAGGATCACAGGAAGGACTGACTCCAGTCAAATTTAGCAAGGGCAGGTAGCACTAGAGATAACTAGATGGCTCGGGGGGGGGGGGGGGGGGGAGGGAGTTCAGGCTTAAGAAAATAAATAACACAAACCAAGGTTACTTGGCATCATCAGAACCCAATTCTCCCACCATAGCAAGTCCTGGACACACCATCACACTGGAAACGCAAGATGCAGATCTAAAATCACTTATCATGATGATGATGCAGGACCTTAAGAAAGACATAAATAACACCCTCAAAGAAATACACAAGAACACAGGGAAAGAGCTAGAAGCTCTTAAAGAGGAAACACAAAAATCCCTTAAAGAACTACAGGAAAACACAATCAAACAGGTGAAGGAAATGAGCAAAACCATCCAGAATCTAAAAATGGAAATAGAAACAATAAAGAAATCAGAAAGAGCGACAACCCTGGAGATACAAAACCTAGGAAAGAAATCAGGAGTCATAGATGCAACCAACAGAATACAAGAGATAGAAGAGAGAATCTCAGGGGCAGAAGACACCTTAGAAAACATTGAAACAACAGTCAAAGAAAATGCAAAAAGCAAAAAACCTCCTAACCCAAA